>JAEAOA010001278.1:0-37212 GCA_016746295.1 Potamilus streckersoni | reverse complement strand
AACCTATATACTTCAGGGCCAAGTCAAGAGCTGATTCTTTCTTAGTCTCAGAGTTATTTCTGCATGTCATGAATACCATGACAACAAGGAACTACACCGAGATTTTCACAAATCATGGCTTCTAGCATACACTATAGTAATGGGACAATAGATAGAAACCCGGGGATTTTACTAAAATTGGCCAGTTACTTTTCCATCTGACCAGCTATTATTAGTATATAATGATGCTGCAAGGTAGAGCCCTGGAATAATACCACAAACCATGAATTTTTTTTTTTAAATAAGGATCAATGACAATTTAAAACAAGGCCGAGTCAGAAAAATATGGTGCCTGGCAGCCAGGGCAAGTAAATTTTAATTTTGGGCAACAAAACTTCTCTCAAGCTTGTGCCCAACCAGACAACCAGATTTTGCCCTTTTAGTTTATCGGAATTTTTTTTACCTTGAATATATGGTCAATTTTAGTGTGCTTTGAAATCTTTATTGTACACTAATGCCAGGGATCATTATGTTAGTTGGCCCCTGTGTCTGATATACCAGTATATAGTGTTTGTTAGTTAACATTGTACATTTTTTGCAAGTAACAGGTGATAATATACTATGGTCCTCTTTCACCCGTGTCTGTGTGCGTAACTGTGTGCGGCAAAATTTTCTTTTTTAAACTTGAATCTGCACTAACAAAAAACACATAAACTGCACAATGAAAAGGCTCTTACACATTAATGAAAGTGTGCATTTCGTTGATGCACAGTAGACAGTGTCCAAGTCTGGAATCGAAACTTTCATTGGCTCACTTAGACAATATGCAAGATCATGTTGGGTCAGTTATTACGAGTTTAGGATCTTACAAAACGTAACCCAAAAAACTGAAGAAAACAAGCACAGTAAAATTTAACAAGTAATTTATTTCCATAGAAAACCAAGCTAAAAATGATAAAAGAACTTATGGTTTTACGAATGAAATCCAAAATTAATCCAATCATTTAAAAATATTAGAAGTCCTATTATTAAATAGTCCTGAATGAATCTGAGTTCCTGCCCAGATTACCAAATAGGAAAAGTAGACACCGACTTATGGGCCCCACGCCCTTTGTTGGTTGGTAAAATTAAATTCATACTAGCAGAGGGTGGGGTCCTCGAGATTTTGACTGCCTAGGGACCTCCACAGGGTTTAATCTGGCACTACTGAGTTCGAGTCTGATGAAATCCAAAATGGAAGTGGATGACGTCTGTTGTAACCTGCGAAGTGCTGTTGTGTCAATAGTTGCTTGTTAAATCACAGAACATAATATCCAGTTTTGAATTTCGAATAAATTTCAATAAATGTCTTTATCCAAGAATTTCATAGGAGCACATATATTTCCAGGAAAAGAATCACTAATTCCATAAAATAAATTGGTCACAACAAAACACCTTTAAGTGTCAATGGTATGGAGCCTGAATCAACAAAGTCTTAAAATAAAACAGTTATACACAAGTTTAAGACACAAGACAGATTCTCGGATAAGGGTCACATGGTCACACTTCCAGAACAAAATAGAAGCTTTTTACATGCCTAACATCACGTACTCCCAGTATAGCCTTAGCTGAAATCAATGGTTCTTACTATGGGAAGAATTCTTAAAAATGTTAAAGAAGTTGTTTAACAGAACTATCACTGGTTCTGAATCAGGGTCAGCAACTAGATACAGTGTTTCTATTATTAGAACAACCAGGTCAAACAGAACTGAACTGAATTTCTGGAAAATGTCAAATCCAATAAACAAGGTTTCTTTTTATAATAACAAGTAATTTAATAAAAACAATTTAAAACTAACAAACAAATAATTAAATTAAATATACATAACACAGGTTGCAAGAAACGTTTACATGGACTCAAAGCAAGTGGTTAAGCAGGTTTATTCATAGTTATTAGAAGTATTATAGTTCGTATTGTGTCTGTCAAATTTTTTTGTTTTATGTTAATTCATTTATCAAATTAAAAAAGTAAATTCCACCAGTTGGAAAGGAATTTATTATGTTGTATACTCTTTTGATGTAAGGATAAATATAGTTAAAATAAGAATTCTCTGTTGAAACTTTATTCTTCAGTTGAAAGCTGTGCAAACCTTTTTAAAAGGTACAAAAATCTCTACCATGATTACCTTAAGAGTTATGATTTTTATTGATCGATAGTAAGAAAAAATGAATGGACCACCAATGACCAACAACAGGATGAGAAAGTTCAACAGTTTATCTTCTTCAGTGATTCTAAACAGATATTATTTAGTGTCAGCCATTTTTTAAAAAATGTTTTGACAATCATGCAAATAGAACACACAGAGAGGCAATTACATTTGTAACAAAGTATAACATTTAGGAAATCAGCCGCATTTGTTCACACAAAATGTGCACTCTTCTGTGGACAGCACATATCAATATTTTGTAGTACATAATGGATTAGCATATTTGTAGGTAAACCATTTGTTTCACTAAGACAGAAATTAAATAACAAACAGTAAAACTCTAACTTACTGGTTCCCTATGAAATATTTATCTGGCAAGTCATTTTGTGATGTACCATCAAATTACAGGAGCTTGATGTAAGAGTTCACCAGGTGTGGGATCAATTATCTCTATATATACTACAGATATTGGGAAGCAAAGATGGCAGCTGCCATCCTTGTCTTTATTGTATACAGGTACAAACAAGAAAATTTTTTAAAGACTATCTAATGTCAAGCTTCTGCAGTTCAAAAGCATATATAACTTTCAAACTAACATTCTGCTTTGAGACAAAAATATATCACCATGGAAGCTATCTGTTAACTTGTTTCATAAGCTCGTTTCATTTCAAATTAAAATGGCAAAATTTTAAAATATAATGTCATTGGTAAAAAGACTATGATCTAATACTTACTGTAGTTGTTTCAACCTATAAAAATCTACATTAACAATGGCTCATTAACAATAACAGCTGGAAATACTTTCTTTTTTGTAAAAAAAAAATAATAATAATTTTAAAGAAATGATCAAAATCAGAACATTATATCCTAATTTTTTGACAGTACAAGTAATCCTG
Source organism: Potamilus streckersoni (assembly GCA_016746295.1). NCBI lineage: Eukaryota > Metazoa > Mollusca > Bivalvia > Unionida > Unionidae > Potamilus > Potamilus streckersoni. Next base: position 34,151 of record JAEAOA010001278.1, on the reverse strand, counting down.
ATTATGAAAGTTACCAGTACTTTCCCTTTCAGCTAATAAGAAGAACAACAACCAAATGTACATAAATTACATGATATATACATACCAGTAGAGTACACAATTTTTTGCTCAAAAACATGTACAAGGTACAAATGGAGTGTAACATTCCTAATGCTATTAAAAGCAAAATCCAGGCTAAGGTATGGTAAGCATATTAACCAAGAGTAAGAGTTCATTGTATATATTACATTAGTACTAATATTAGTACCTTAGTACTACTTTGTGACAAGTTGAGGCTACGACATCATAGCTAATATTACATCTGTAAAATTGGTTCACATCTGGTATACCAGTTTAGGAGAAATTGGGCTTTAATTTCTCGCTTTTTTCAAACTATGAAGTTCTCCATTGTCTAAAGGGTCCTGTATTTACAACAAGTAACCCGAACTTCTAATAAATGCCATGTTAGTGCTATCATGTCTACTCTACTTGACCAGATTTTCATTGTGAGTGAGAGTGACAAAGTGTGAGTGTGCAAGTGAGCCCAATGCTGCATTTTCAGTCACAAATTATGAGATATCTGGTTTAATAGGACAAGTAAAGTTAACTAAATCAAATAACACACTCTGTACTTAATTAGTTTGATAGTCTGCACATTAATTATATATGCTATGGTAAATTTTCAGTAGGAAATATAATACAGGATATCAGAATAAAAGTAAAATATATTTTGGTTGTCAACTATAACACATCGATTGACGATTACAGAATTAATAATGCAAAAAAATTAAATCCATTTAATAGCATCTCTAAATAGTTAGCACTCAATTATATTTTTTATTCTCCCAGAAAAAGTAGAATATTTCTGTGGCTGGAAATAAGTAGTGATCCAAAACCTTACTCATACTTAACTCAGACAATAAATAAAATGTATCATTGCACTGATAATATTTGCAGATTTTTTAGTACAATAAAATTCATTTGATTCTAAATGTTTATGTTTCTTTACATGGCATTTACCAATTTAGATTGAAAAAATTGGATCTTGTATAGATTTTGTTTAAACAAGCATATTTGGACTATAATCTTTGACCCAGACCTGTAAATTACTGGGCAGACATGGAAAGTAATGAGTGACCTTGACAATAAAAACTTTACTGTGAAACATGATGAAGAAGAAGCATTAAAAATACCACAGCTCATCCATGAACCTCAAATATAAAACCAGAAGCAAAAGAAATCATATTTAACTGTGGCTTTCATCAAAAGAACATGATCCCAGCCTTGAATGAGATAGATCTTCAAGTAAAAGTAAATAAGGATACAATACTGCATCCATTATCTTAACAGCCCTTAAGTTATAAAGCAAAATGGAAAATTTGACTGTAACCCAAATAATTGACCACATGAACTTAACCTTGAAGACAAGAACAGAGAAGTGTACCATCAAATGAATGATACATAATTATATAAAGTTTCATACCTTCATCCAAAATGACAATGTAATGGCTAAATTCAACATATACAGTAGAACCTGTCTTGAACGACCACCCTTTCTGTCATAAAATTATGGTCTCTCAAGACAGATGGTTTCTCATAATAGGTCACAATGCTATATAATCATTAAATTTGTGCGTAGAGAATATGGTCTTTCAAGACAGGTGGTCTCACATAACAGTGGCCTTTCAAGACAGGTTTCACTGTAACACCATGACACTGACTCTGAAGGCGCTCCTCCCATGTGTGTTACATGACACACAATACTGATGACATATATGTACACCAAGTTGTGGTTTCATCTTGAAAAGAAAGCATGATGAAAACTTAAAATACCAAGTTGTGATGTCGATTTTAAAAATAGGAGCCTGACTGCAACTGAAGTCATGCCTCCAAGTGAATATGTATGAATGTACAAAGTTTCATAAATTGATTTTGAATGGATCAAATGTTGTAGAGCATAACAAAAAGTGTGATGTAAAACTTAAAATATTGAGCTGTGACCTCAATCTTCAATCTCAATCAAAAAGTTTGATGGAAAACTTAAAATATTGAGCTGTGACCTCAATCTTCAAAACAAGGTGCTTATTTTTGTATGCAACACAATATCTTGTGATGGTGTAGACTCAGTCTCAACCCTTAATCTCAATATGGGTTCAAAGTTACACTGCTAGGCTTTAATGACACATCATCATCATTATGGCTATACAGAGCCAGTTAAGCTTAGGTATTTAAAAAAAAGGCATACAAACTTAAGATAACGGCAAAAAAGAAAAGGTAAAATCATTATAATAAAGGGGTCAATTTTTTTTTTTTAAAACATGCATTAAAATCTTTTAAAATGTCCAAGATCTTCTCAGCTGGAGCAAAAAAAGAAGCAGTGAATCTTTAAAGTTACAGAGTATAGAAAAAGTGTAATAAAAATCTTAAAATATTACTCATGACCTTGACTTTGAACATAGGTCTACAATCATCATGCACCTTCTATTGATGTACAAGTATACCATGGTTCATCCTTTAATCTGAAATGGCTTCAAAAAATACAGAGTAAAGGGAAAGGGAAAAGTGATGAAAATATAAAATACTGAATTTTGACTTTGACCTCAAAGACAGGGTCACCAATAGGTTCAAAAACACATCATATAGTGATGATATAATATCAAGTTCTGCTTCTTAATCTCAAAAGGCTTTTAAAATATGGCACTTAAATAAGAGGTCACTGAACAGTTAAAATAGCAGGCCATGAAATTGAAGAATGGATCCGCGCCCAATGTTGTATCTTAACATACCTTCTAATGACAATGTCTAAACATACCAAATTTCATTCCTTGATCACAAATGTTTTTAAAGGTTGATCAACAGAAAAAATATATACATTTTTTCTTATAATAAAAGCAGGAAGAAACATCTGAAGAATTGATATACCAATTTAGAAATAAAGAGCAGAATTCTTAAGTATTTTTAAAAGAATATCTATCTTAATAAATGTGTGTACAAAAAGTTTTGTAACAACAAAAATATAGATACAATCTTAGGAATATTGACTTTTATAAAATGTGTATATTACCAGAGAGACATACTGGTCCAATGTTACCTAAGAGAAATAAACCACATTAATTCAGATCAATCCAAGAGTAATGTAACATAATTTGTAGAATGGGTGTTCCCTTTTAAAAACCAACTTTTACCAGTGATATTTTAACATATTTTCCCATTTATTATGGTAAGATCATATATAGTAACAGAATATACATACAACCTGAAATCTGAAACAATAAACAATCTTTCTATAGGGATACAACACAACATTATCAAAATAAAGTGGACAAATCAATTATGATATCAGCAAGTTACATTGGATCAGAATGATAAATATATGCATAATTCACAGTAATAATTTGTTCTAATTGAGGCATCTTAAAAGTAATATATATAAACTTAAATATGCCCTAAAAATACATGATTGGAACAGGTCTATTAAGTTACTCCATGAAGTAATTTAATTAATTTCTTCTAAATCGAATGCACAGGATGAATAAACTGGATGAGAGACTGAACATGAGAAAACAGTTATAACTTGCCATTTGAGATCAAAGAAAGAGATTACATACTGTTCTTCTACAAATCAAGAGTCCCTTGAACAGTACGATGCTCTACTGGCCAAATAGAATTTCCAGGAATTCAAGATAAAACCATTTCATCCTCCCTAAGTGATGAAACTTGATATTCATATTAACCACAATGGTGTACACATTGGATGTCATATTGGTACCTGGAAGCTTTCAGATGAAAATGTCATGTAATGATTTTGATCCAGTCAGAGTGGATTAAACAAAAAGTTTATCAAGACAGCCATCATGGCAGGAACGTTGATTGGTACCATTTGCATTTACGACCAACTGGGCATCCTAAGAAGTTTACTGGTGAAAATCCCATGTTGACATAACCATTCATTTGGAAAGTAGAGATAACTATATTTTCAAAATGACAATCAGAGTGAGCATATTGTGTGTGTGTTTTGGATTTTTAATGCAGCTTTAAAAAACATTTTCAGTCATATTGCTACGATGTCTGCAGTATTGCAGTTTATATTGATGTCTGGTACTGGGGCATCATGCTGCAGACATGTAGCAGCATGTCCCACCCAGTTATATTATTCTGACACCAGGCCAACCAGTCCTAACACTAACCTCTTAATGCTGAGCACCAAGCAAGGCAGCTGCTAGTATCATTTTTGATAAGTCTTTAGTATGACTTGGCTGGGGTTTGAATCCATGACCTTGTGCATCTGAGGTGGACGTTCTGATCACTTAGGCCACCAGAATCAGTTATAACCATATTGAGATAAAGTCACTTTCATTTAGGACAAACTAGATCATTGGGCATGTGTGTGCAAGTTCATGGCAATCCTCAAGTAGTTAATACCAGCAAAACACTTGTGCTAACAGACTGATGGCTGATGGACAACTGACCAGTAGAGCTAAAATTTATTAAATCTCTGGCATATTTCCTCTTAGCAGCAAAATGAATATATTTAATAGATTTTAGTTTCAAAAATACACAAAACTACAAGTCTACTTTTCCCAAAATGCAAGAATTCCTGCAAAACTCATTTAAATGGCAAAACTTTCTATCATGCCAACAAATATACATATAAAGTGGTTGACCAGATATTATTTATAGAGATCAATCAGTTTCTAAATAACTGAGCAGAGTTTTAAACTCAAAAGTTACAAACTTGTACATAAAGTGTCAGTAATGGCAACAAAATGTAATGAGGTCAATAATATAAGATATATAAACACGCTAACCAAATTTCATCTGCTTTATAATTAGTTCTGTGAAATTATGCTAATAAGATCTTACTTGCAGAAGTCTAGATCAAAAGTGTAACAACCCCCCCAAACATGGAAACCATCAAAACCAAACATGGAAACCATCAAAACCAAACATGGAAACCATCAAAAAACATATGAATCTAATGAGGTAATCTACATTGGAATAGAAATTTTTCCATTCTAAATTACATTTGTTCATGTCAAGTGGGTTTTTTTGACATTGTACTATAAGAAGGATAGACACAACTTGATTTGTTTTTTTTCACATATCTGCTCTGCTGCATTAGACGGGGAAAATTTTTTTTTCCTTAAAATTTGAATTGGTTCAAAATGTCTGAATAAGGTCCTATAAATGTACTAATGAATCATCTTTCTAATCAACTACTAACATTGTCTTTCCAAAACACTAATTTTACTGTTTTAAAATATATTAATTCTCAACTAAATTATGCAAATTTCATGAAGAAATTAAAGTCTAGTACCTATTTATCAAAGGAAGAGATATTTTAAATTATGGGCACAGGGTAACTCAAACACTAAACTGCAATATCAACTAAGCAATTGTAGTCAATAACTAGTAACCCTCAATAACACCCAATGAATATCTAATTCATATACATTTAGTTTTCATGATGCATTGAGTGCATGGTACATGTAAATTACAGGTACAAATATTCATGATTTTCAATGTATTCTAAATTACAAATATTTTAAATTATCATAATATTACAAAATTCTGAATTAAAGGATAACTAGATTTGAGTTCACAGAACATGGCATTCTTGTTCTTGTGGATCTGCACCATTTTGCAGGCATGATATATGTCAGCCAGTAAATCTAGTGGAGGCAATCCCCAGAGAAAAAACACACAACTCATGGGAAGCTACTGGCAAGTTTTCTAACATGTCCAAGTTGGCCTAGCCATAGACTTGAACTAATGTGGACAGAGATGAGATGTCAGTAATTTAGAAGAGTCAGCACTTAGACGCTTGGCCAACCAGGGCCAATACAAAACATGTAGCCTACAATGCACAATAGAGTCAGAAAAATAAACATGTTTATATATAAAAAAATTAAAACTACTAAATTAGGTTGAAATTTATAATGAGATCATCACCAGCTGCATAAAACCACCATCCCAAATTCATTATCCAAATGAAGTGGTTTGGGCTGAATAATGTAACAAGAACATGCCAAAACTAAAAAAAATGGATTGCCACAATGGCCATAAATCTGACCAGCTATTACATACTAATATCCCTATATTAAATTTCATTTTCCAGTTTCCAGTGGATTTGACTAACTGTGCTAAAAAATCTAAGTCCAAAAAGGTTTAAAAAAATACTTTTTCATGTATGCACTAGTATGGCATAACTGACTCTGGAAATAACACCTTGGGTCTCCCATAACAATGACCTTTGGCCAAGGTATGTAGTCTTAACTAAACTTACTGTGCAGAAACAATTATTTCCCATTAGTTTTTTCATGACCTTAACATTGAACCTTTATACCTCCATTTATTCATGTAAAAAAACTGCAGGAAAAAATGCAGCTCAGGTGGATGGATATTGTCGCTTTTTCTACAACATATGAATCAAGTTGTTCTTCTGTATTACAAAGCTGTTAACAAGGCTTTGAAATAGTACAATTTCAAATTGGTTGCAAAAGGACTGAAAAAACCAACTAAAACTAAACAATTCAAAATCATGGTTCTAATCAGCCAAAACACAGGTTTAAAAACAATTTTTAACATGGTGATAGCAAATAAATATCAGTAACAAAACCCTTAATAATTCTAACAATGGTATGTTTTGTGGAGATCAGTGACCAATGGGCCACAATGACCTTGACATTTCATTAAGGTATGTAGTCTTCAAATGAAGTCACTATGCATCAACCATTAGACACATCATAACACTGACCTTTAACCTTTAACCCCAAATTCCAGATTTCTTTCTTACCATAACTGTGAGTGAAGCAGAAGAAAGTCTGGTCAAGAAATTTGCTAAAGAACAAACAGTGTTGTGCAAAACCTATTGTATGCTGAGACACAGATGACCTTTACATCACCTCAAGTGTAAACTCTCGAAATCTTTGATACAGATATTATGATGGCCAGCAGTAATTCTATTACAATGATGCATACAAGTAATCATGATATTTATCATGGCATACAAAAAATTATCAGGTACAAAAGTATAAAAAAGTGCAGTATACAGTAGGCACCTAAGCTGTGACCTTAATAATGTAGCTAACATTAGTTTGAAAAAATAATGTCAAACAATTTTACACATACTTCTCACATGACATGTCTAGTATTTTAACAACATATCTAGGTTTGTCCAATATGGCAATAAAACAATGTCCTCTATTGTGTTATAAACAGCTCCCTATCAAAATTCATGATTTAAACAAGATTTGCAAAAGTTTCAACAGTAATTATGACATTTTCTGGTATTAAAGAAGGTTCATTTTTTTCTAATTTTATTTAACCTGTCTCAATTTAGAAACATTGGTGTTTTGAAAAAATGTCATCTAATTTACTTTCATTGAAAAGATTGACTGCTGCAGGAATATTTGATTTCATCTAAATAAACTGTTCAGACATAATCTGTTCCTTTTGCTTTTATAACTTTATTATAACTTTTATTTCTACCGTTGCATTTGTCAAAACTGCAAAAATACTTTGGTTCCCCACCTCTTTTAATTATCTTAAAATTCTGATTTTAAATTTTGTTTCTGCTGTACTATTCAAATTTTTAAATTCTTATATATTCTAATTTAAATTTCAAATTACCTAAACAGTTATACAATGGTATGTCATTATTAGTCTTTGTTTCAGTGGTTCTTGAGGAGACACCATAACAGACACAGAAGGACTAAACAGATATGGGTGAATGGCACCCGTTATTATCCTTTGAATCAGTATATTTTTTGTTTACCTAAAAAACACAATTCAACACACATAATGAATCTAAATAGTTATTTTTCCTACAAACTTGAGCAAGAAAAATGTCTTCAAGCTATATAGGGAGGCATGAAAATTTTTTTTAAAGTCCAGGTCTTCTCCCAAAATTAAATGGTCTGTCCTAAATGGCTTTATTTCTGTACAGAGTTATAAGAAAAACTGGGCTGTGCCTCTTGTATAAAATATATTGGATTTAGGAAAGTATATTGGAAAAAGATGTAGAAAAAAAAATGGGGATTTTAAGGTGATTTATTTAGCCAGAGAATGAGAAACTTAAAAATAATGCACAAAAATATAATTTACTGTATAGTACAACTTGACTGCTCATAACACTGAAAATGTGAAAAAAGCAACTTTAACAACTGAACTGAATTATCTGAATATGCAAAGCATATAATTTTACAAGTTTAAATTTCAAGTTTAAAATTTTGTTCTCTGTCATCATTATTGTATTTTTAACTAAAACACTGGTTGTTCACAGGACTGGAACATCAAATATCATGGATTATCCATCCTAATGGCAGTACCATGGGAGTTAATTGATGCCATGGCTATGACAAGCACAACAGTCCCTTGCACCTCATGAACATTTTGACTTTGGCTGGCAGAAAATCACATTTTGTCCTTCTGCTGTTCAGTCTGCCAATCATACCTTGAAGTATTTATTTCTTCAAACTGATTCTTTGTAAAGTATTAAAGTATAGGGCAAGAATTTCATTATACTTTTTTTTAAAAAAAGCTATTGAAAATTATGCAGCATTATAGTATGTCTAGAAATAACTTAAATACCAAGTTATGCAAGTCTAAAAGAGTCAAAAATCCGAGTAAATTTAATTTACTTCCACTCTGGAACAATACAACAATAAATGTTTATGTTTCATTCTTCATTCCAATCTAGTGGAATGTCTTGGAAGACTTGCCTAAGGAGAGCAGGGTTCTTTTGGGCCATACTTTTAAAAACAGAGTACATTTTGGACCGTACTGTACTTTTACTTCTGGGTCAAGGTCATCATGGTTTATATCCTTTGGTTTAAACTTTGGATATCCTCCACAAAGCATGGTGCCAACTGCATAACTATGGGAATTAGATCACTGACTGCAGCATAAATAATACCTGGGCTACCTGACCCACCCTCAACAAATACAGTTGTAAAATATAAAAATTGTTATCCTCCATACCATGGAAAGGAGGATAGAAGTGTTGTGGGTGAAACCCTTCTGAATTAAGAAATGTTTAACCTGTATTTCCATTTCTGCTATTTTACTTGCATTTACTAACTTTAATTTACAATACTGATCAACTTGTTTTTCTTTTCCATGAGGATGACCAAAGAAATCAAATTGGTCAAATGGATAAAAGTCACAAAATTTTTGTTAAAGGCATTGAAGAATTTGGTTATAATGCATGATCTATCAATTTTAAGTAACAATCACATCAAGATGACATCAAAGTATGGCACACACCTCTCAATGTAAATCTGCTAAAATTTTTGCTACCAGCATCATTAAAGTGAAAACTAATGGCAACATTATGAATAAGTTGGTGATTTCTCTTTCTATATTCATTTCACTGTTACCTTAATACCAAGCATGAGGTAAATCGTGTGAAAACATGTCATAATATGATAGCCCCCTACCACAAACCCAGTACCCATGGAACATTACCATGTGGATGATTCCTATGCTTTGACCAACCTCTAATTTACAGGTAATGATGCAAAGGGTGTGGTTCGATGTTTGGAAGTTATGAAACTCACTCTTTCCTGGAAATCCCAGTTGCAGTGGTAGATTACCCTGGGAAAGGTTTCCACATGTCTTTTAGTGCTGAAAATATTTCATTTCCCTTACTAGTTTGGGACAGTTCTAGTATGTTGCATGCTTCATTTATGCTTCCACCATAAGTATAAAAAGTAACCAAGAACCAAAATAGATGCAATAAGTGGGACTGATGCTCCAAACATGCCATAGTAAAAAGATGTAATGTAACTGTAAGCTTCGTTTGTATTATTTGGAATTGGCAATATCTCTGGACTGTGATCTTTGTAGCACTACTTCCAAACTGTTCACTGATATTTTTGTTATATAGTTTTTTATACCTTCAACTGGATCAACTTTATTCCTTTATTGGAGTCAGGTTTAAAAGTATCATTTGTGTCATTGGGACGTTGGTCTAATTTTACTCCAGGTGTTGTTTTTACTTGAAATTGGTCAACATTTTTTAGAAGTACAATAACCCCATTTGGTGAGTTGTAGTCCTTCTGACACTTTTATATAAGTACAATCATAGTAAAGCTCTCCATAATAGCCGCTGTCTAAATCACACTGACACTGTCCAGTTTCGTCTCGCTTGAAAATTCTGGGCATAATGGCATCCTATAGCAAGGGACAACTAGTTCTGAATTTGTTTTGTCTGGCTGTACAAGTGGCAAAATGCAGGGTTGACAATGATCTGCGTGTATGGCTTCTGACAAGCGATGACCTCTGACCCTGGTAGACATTCAACCCATTTGCAGCACCGAATTGTTCCATTCAGAAATTCATGGAGGTAAAGTCCTTGATTTCTGTCACAGCCATCTGCAGGTCTGGCTAGACACATTGAATTTAAAGTTATTAATATTATTAGGATCACGATGGAATAAAAGCGTAAACATTCATTTTCGTCACAAATCAATCTGCTTTCAGTTGGTGGCACCAGTGTCAAAGATACCTCATATTTTTCCAGAGAAGTACCTGCTTTGTTTTAGGATTTTCCAAGGTATATTTTAGGATGGGGATCAGTCTGACACTGAAAAGAAATAATTTTAGAAAAAAATATAATGATGAAGATCAGTATTTAGGCATATATATTTGGGTTATGTTTATGGATACAATACACATCTAAGTATCAATCAAATTACATTACTGAAGAAAACTGAGGATTAAATTATCCTATCCGAAATGTGCTTATCTGCATATGTAGTGTGACATGATGCTATGTCATTTGTAAATGTTAATATTTAAAATAAGATATTTGAATGTTTGGGACATAACGGGTTTTTTTGTGTACTAAATTATTTAGTATTATAATCAACGACTGAAACAAAATGTAATGGAAGAGGCCATATTAGATACATACTTGAACAATAAGCAGTCACATTTCCACAGATAAACATTTTTTATATAAAACATATCAGACAGATATTAAGCACAAAGTAAAAATAGTCTAGATATAATGAACTGACAATCATAAAACTGTCTTATAATGAAAATGGACTCTTCCATAACTCCAACATCAACATGGCACATTCCATGTACACATTTCATTCTATCTGAGCATGAATCAATTGGTGTTGTTGCCTTTTATGTTCAGAGCCATTTCCAGAAGTGGCACAAACTCTAACTTTAAAAGTAACCAGAAATGCACCTCAATATCTCAGTCTCAGATATAGAGTACACATTTTATTCCATTCGGCCGATGAATCAACCCTTCACCCGTGATGATATTGATGTTGGGGTTGGTGAAATCGGCTCTTAACCCCAACATCAATATCATCACGGGTGAATGGAAGAAAAACAAGATGGTATCCGTAATTTTTTTTATTCTTTCTGACAGCTTCAATCAGAAGAAGAAAAAAAGCATAGACCTACTTTTGGTCTAGGTGAAGGGCTAATTTATCGGCCCACATTTCCATATGCTCATGTGTGTCATTTTCTTAAATTTATTAATATAGTACTAAACTGCTAACACAACCGACACCGAAATTTTTTTTTTGGGACGCCGCGGGCACCAATGCTGCGCATATGGGTTCGTTGCTGGGGGGGGGGGGGCCTAGGCACGTGCCTCGCGTGCCTATACGTGCCTATGCCTTAAAACGGCACTGTTTAAAATCGATTCAATTTTGGTAATTTCAGCTAATTTCGAGACTCTCACGAGTACATTCACTGAACTATAGACCCGATATTCGCGGTGCATAGCTGAATGAACCAGCACTAGTCAAGTGGTAGACCTACCATTACAAATAAAAGTAAAAACATGCAACAAAAAAATTTTTTAAAACCCCCACTTCCCTCAAATCTCTGATGCTGCCGTTACTAAGCTTCTCCCTAAAATTTTGTTTTTCATTTAAAACGCGCATGCCATAAATGCCCCAAATAAAATTTTGTTTTTTTTCTTGTTTCGAAGGTATACAAGTTTTATTCATTCTTTTTCGCTAAAATGACGTTGGAAAAATTTCCCCAAACAAAAGCCCCCCTTCGGAACAAAACCCGTTATTAGTAAAGCAAAATTATCCCTTGGGTTTTTCATATTTCAAACCATCACTATTATTTTTTAAAAAAGACCCATAATTTTATTTCGGTCTTGTTTGTTCTTAAAATTTAATGGGTCCCGAACACCAACGGGTATAATGGGGTTCGAAGACTACTTTTAAAAGGGGGTATGTATTTTTGAAAAATTGGCGAACTTTATGAAGTGACAGGTAAGGAGAAGCTTTTTAACGTTTCAACATGCAGAATGGGGGAAAATGAGGGGCATATTTTTTATTCTGTGCCTAAAATTCTTTGATATGCTTGGGAAATTGGCTATTAATCCACAAAAAGCCAATGGCCCCTTTGTCAAAAAAAAAAAATCAGCAAATTTCAAAAGTACCTATTTTAGCAATTTTAAATTTAGGAAAATGGGTTGTAGACCAGACAATTGACTTCTAAAAGTAAAAAAAAAATCATAAATTTACAAATATATAAAATTTTTAAAATTACGGCTTTTTTGTTAATTGTATTTTCCAAATTTTACTGGAACCCGGAAGTTCAAAGTACAACCGAAGAGCGCTTTTGAAAAAAGAAATCCGAAAAAGGGCCCAAAGTTGTATAACATAACCACAAAACCCCCAAATCATCCAAAAAAGGGAATAAAATTTCTTTGAACCTACCTAAAAGAGAAAATTTTTATTAAAAGGGCCAGTAAAACCCCAGTGAGGCAAACGGGGATTTTTTTCCCCTTTTCTAGCAAAATAGATTTTGCCGAGTTTCCTTTAAACCCAAGGACAAGCAGATCGCGCACACAATCAGACTCAACCCAAAATTTTGTGGAAAGTGAGAGTAGGGGGGGGTAGTAATTAATGGGGGTTATCTTTAAAACCAGCGGGGGTACTATAGCGCAAGTTTTTTTGGCGACAAATGGCACAGTCAAGGAAGATAGCGAAAAGGGGGAATTTTTGATTAGCAAAACCCGGGGTCTGTAAGCGTCAGGAAAAGGCCCCGTGGCGACACAGGGGTACTGAACATTTGGGTAACAGGTAAAAGGAGCGACCTATTTGCCCTAAATACCCAGTAGCATACGACTCTGGGAAAGGGACCTATAAAAAGGGACATAAAACCCGAAAAACATTCACAAAACCTAGAGTTAATATAAAAAGCATTACATGATTGAAAATGTTGAGGGTTTTCATAAATTTACATATTTATAAGGTGCTATAATATTTTTTAATAAAGGAAAAAAACAACAATAAAATGGTGTGACAAAAGTAAACGCAAAATGACGAAATTGTCCAGAATTTAACCCGAACTAAACATGCCCCTGCATTTACATTGGTTTAGACTAAATTACTTTTAAAAATTACAAATTTACTTGGTTTAACTAAAATTAATCTAAAATACGCATTGTCCAAAACCGTGGAAATTAAGAAAATCGGAACATTAATATTAAAGTGAGGACTAAAAGAAACGAAAACATACAAAATTTTTAAAAAATTTTTTAGAGACTGAACTATCGCAGAAATTTAAGTTATATCAATTTCCCCTGCAGGTCATGGAACCCGGGAAAAAATTTTTGGGAAAATTTTAAAAAAAAATTTCAAGACCTTGAAAAGGTATGGAATTTTAAAAACCCTTTGAAAATTTTTGGGAAAAAGTCGGGAATTTGTGACAAGGGGTTTTTAAAGATATTGTTATTTTAAAATTTATAAGCCCCCGAAACCGATTAAAAAAATGATAAAATTAAAATCGATAAAAGTTTAATTCAAAAAATAAAGAATTTCCTATGAAGTACACATGATTTCAGGGGTATTCAAAATAAAAGAAACAACTGGAAAGTAATGTTTTTGTAATATTGTAAATAGGAACACTACAAAGACTACAAAATTTTCTTTTTTTTTCAATAAAAATTTACATTGATCAGGGGTTTATGCTAAATTTCTACATAAATCAAAGTGTGCTAGCCCATGAAATTTAAAAAGTACATATTAAATAATTTGTTGTTAACTTTTTTCTTATTTTAATTTTAAAGATGTTATTCTTTATGTTCTTTTTACTTGACAATGAAAAGATTGCGGGGTCCTTGAGTTTTATGAAAGGCCCGGGAAAAAAAGTTTGGGGAAAATCATGTTTTTGTTTTTGGAATTTGCAGCCCCCTGTTATTTTGCTTAGCAAAAGAGAACAAAATTACCAAAACCCCCCCAAAACCTAGTAGACGGGAAAAAAAACTGGAAATTTTTGATTCAATGCCTTATTTAAAATATCCACTAAATTTCAAAAAAAAAATAGTGACTTAAATGGAAAGGGGGAACGTCAATGATTGGTTGTTAGAAAATTTTTAAAAGACAAGGGTTTTTAACCTAAACGAAATTGCCCCCGGGTTTTTAGGGAACTGAAAATATCCATAATTTTTTTTAAAAAATGTTACCAAGCTTAAAAGAGTACTGAAATTACAAAACCCATCCGCCCTTCGTGAAATGAAAATTGTAAATAAAAATTAAAAGCGAAATATTACTCAGGGAAATTAGCTTATGGGACCCTACTTTTTTAAATGAGCGTAAAATTTTTTATAGCGTTAATATAGCAAAAAGACCCTACTTTGTCATAAGTCAAATTTTTAGCTTAAAGGCAAAACCCGGAACACAACGGGAATTTGTGGGGGAAAAATAAAGGAGCAGTATGGTAACTTCTCATTAAGGGACCAATGAAACCGAGAATAATTTTTTGTGATTTAAAACACAAATTTTACAAAAACAAAAAAACTTTTACGGAAAAGAAAAAATAAGTTTTTCGAGACAGTGAACGACCCTTAAAAGGGTTTTTATCGCGAATGCCTACCCCCCACCCCCAAAACGGTAGCATAAAACACAAATATACACGCATCAACGAAATGACAGCACAAAACACCCCCTAACCATTTTCAACAAAAGGGAGCAGCAAAAACCCCCAAAATATACCCTCATCAACGAAAGAGAACACAAAACAACAATCCCATTCATAACAAAGAAAGCATAAAACCAAAAAATCCCCCTTCATCAACGAAAAAGAACCAAAAAACACCCCTAACCATCTTTTCAACAAAGGACCCAACAAACCCCCCTTCCCATTCACAACAAAGAAAAGCCAAAAAAACCCCCTATCCATTCATAAACAAAAAGAAAAAGCACAAAACACACCCTATCCCATCTACAACGAAAAAAAAAGAAAAAACACACCCTTTACCATCTTATCAAAAAGGAGCGCACAAAAACACCCAACCACTGATAACAAAAAGAAAACACAAAACACCCCTATACCATTCTCAACGAAAGAGAACCCCAAAAAACCCCAAATACCCTCACAACGAAAAAAAGAAGCACAAAACCCCTTACCTTCATCAACAAAAAAAGACAAAAAAACCACCCTATCCCCTCTTATCAAAAAAAGGGGGCAGCACAAAACACACCCTATACCCTGATCAACGAAAGAGAAGCAAAAATCACCCCCCATCCCATCTCATAAAACGAAGAAGAAGCACAAACACCCCTATCCCAATTCTCACGAAAGAAAAGCCAAAAGACCCCCTATACCATTTTATCACAAAAGGGAGCAGCCAACCCACCCCCTATACCTCTCATCCAAAAAAGAAGAAAAAACACCCATCCCATCTTACAACGAAAGAAAAAAACAAAAAACCCCAAAAATATCCCATCTCATAACGAAGAAAAACCACAAAATACACCCTATCCCATTCATCAACAAAAGAAGAAGCACAAAAAACACGCTATACACCCATAACGAAAGAAAAGAATAAAGCAACCCTTTCCATTCATCAACGAAAAGAAGAAACAAAATACCCCTTTTCCAATTCATAAACGAAAGAGAAGCACAAAACACCCCTATACCATTCACAACGAAGAAATTACAAAAAAAACCCCCCATCCATCTCATCCCAAAAGAGACTAAAACCCAAAATCCCATCTTCAACGAAATGAGCAGCCCCAAACAAAAATACCATTCATCACAAAAGGAAAAACAAACCACACTCTATACCTTCTTCAACGAACGGCATGCAAAACACCCCCTTTTTTTTGAAGTGGTGTTTATAGTTACTTTTCACTATATTCAAAAATTTACAAAAGGGAAATTAAATAGTTTTTCTTTTCTCAATTTTGGGTTAGCCCGAAAAGAGTTTTTTATATTGAACTCCAAAACCCTGGGTAACGCTGTATCTTCCCAGGACAGCCCCGTCAACATCTGGGCTCCGCTTCCCCCAATTTATTTTTGACGAAGCAAAGGATCTGATGGCTTCATATCCCACCCCCCTTTTGTGGAAAGTGAAACCTGTGTACCTCTTGTCTTGGGGGTAAAGGTGGGGGATGAATAAGGCCCTCATTTCCGGGGTCTTAATCTCTGGGGTGCAACTGCTGCTGCTGCGCTAAAGGTGTTTCACCTCAGGGCACCTCACACACAAAGTTTTATCACGGGTGTAACAGGACCCCGCGGGTTTCTATTCTTCTTTCTTTTTGTATCCTTTTCTTCCTTTGATTTTTTTCATTTTTCTTTGAAAGTCCTGCTTTTGTCGGGGGCTTTTGGCTGTTCCAATGCATTTGGATTTTGGATTTTTTGTAGTCTACAACTCTTTTTTAAAAAAGTTGACGAGTCCAAATGTACAGACTGAGATCCCAAATTTATACCTTGGGGGCGGACTGTGGAAAGCACCCGCTAATTTTTTTTACCTGAATGAAAGCGCAGATTAAAAAGAAGTTCTCACGTTAACTTTTTGATTACGACATCAAAATTTTTTTAAATGTTGCTGCCCAAGACAGAGAGAAAAGGGTGGGTTTTTTTTTGTTTGTTTTTTTTTATGCCCCCCTAAAAATTGAAGTGTTATAGTCAACTTCTAAAAGTTTAAATTTTTTGAAAATTTGAAAGAAGTATATCTTTTCCAGAGTCTTGGGGTCCCGGGAAAAGGGTGATTGTTTTCTTTGACGAAGATAATGGCAATCTTGTTGAATTTTATAAGTTTGAAACCCCCCTGACGCAGGTTTTCCTACCGAAAGGGTTGCTTGCGAAAAGAGAAAGGAAGTCTTTGGTGTTATTCGACAATCCACAAATTCTTTCTGGTTTTGTTGCTGTATTGTTGTTTTTCTGGCTTTTTCTGCTCTTCTCTTTGCTCTTTTGAAGTCTTATTTCCAGTCCATTCTTCTTTTTTTTTCTAATTTTCCCTCTCTAAAGACTTTCTCATGAGGTCTTGGGTAAGGGGCATTCTGAATTCTTTTTTTTCAGCTTCGTATCGGGGTTTAGCCTAACATGAATTGAACGTAAGCTTCTTTATTTAGCTTCTGGAGGCTTTTTGTAGGTTACGATCAACTAAAGGTCAACTGGGCCCCGTTCGGTTTTATAGGGTACAAGCGGGGAGGGATAGAAAACACCCCTACATTTTATTATTAAACGTGGATGTAGTCATGGGAGGATAGAGAGAAAGTCAAAGGCATAATTCAAACGGGTTTTTTTTTTAAATAAACAAACAACAGACACTTTTTTTCTTCAAAATAAAAATTTTTTTAATTCAACTAACAATGAATAGAATTAACAATAACAAACCACATTTAAATTTTTAAAAACAAATTATTTTGACAAGGTTAAAACGTTGTGAAATCTGTGAGTTTCCATTGATTCTTAAGGGGCCTGATGTACATACGTTTTTTCCCAAAAGAAAAAAGAAACCAAAACCCCCAAAAACCCATCGAATACTTTTTTCATCTTTTCTAGAAGGTCACGATAAAAAGTACTAAATTTTTAAAGAAGTCCCAACTGCGATGAGAAAAAATACACAAAATATTGTCCACACACCATGGAATTTGCTTGTAATTTCCCATTATTGAATCGTGTGTCTGTGCTTTCTTCTCATAAAGTCAATAAAACTCTTCCAAAGGGGTAATCCCGAATAAAAATATCCCCAAATTGATTGAGGAAAGTACACGGCACCCCTGAGTTCCTGGAAGTCCTTTCGCGTGTTATCAAAGTTTGGGGGTTTTGATTTTGCGTGTGGGAGTTCCTTTAGCACACCCCACAGGTTTCCCAAGAAGCAGTATACAAAATTTTATTCAAAAGGAATAAAGTTCCAGGACCCCTTTTTTGGGTTGTTTTTTTTTCTTCCTTTTTTTTTTTTACAGGTGTGAAATATAAATAAATTTCTGACTTTTTGCTTGAAAAGTTCTGACAAGAACCATTTTTTCGCCGGGTTTTCCATTCGGGGCAAAGAGAGTTCGTTGATAGTCCTCGAGTAGTCAGTGGAGGCGGGAAATAAACACAAGTTTTTAACACCAGCGACACTGTTTCTCTGCATGAGACCCCAAAGTTTCGTCCAATACTCGCCAATTTTCTTTTTGATATCATGAGACTTTACGTGTTGAATTTACGGGGAGAACGTTTTGAATCCATAGAACTTTCTTGACAAATTTTCCGAAATTTTTATCTCCCAAAGGTTTAGCAAACAGGAGAAAAATGTTTTTCTTTTTTGGGCCATCTTGATTTTCACGCCCCTCTTTTCTCGTACTTCGTTTTGAATTCGGTTTACGTATCCCCCTTTCCATGGATTTTTCCCATTTTAAAGAAGGAAAGTGTCATCCATATGTCTAATAGCTGAATAATTTCTCTAAAACTGTTATTTTTGGGTTTTTATCGTTTTCACAAAAGGGATGACTTCCCCGTGTAGGGTAGAGGTTCTGCAAACTGAATTCCACACGCAGTTGCCGATTTAAGGGGTGGAAATGTCCCCGTCACGCATTGGGGGGAAATAAAATAAAAGGGCCCAAAAAGTGTATCCCCAGCATAATGTCGACAAAGGCCGTGACGGGTTTTGGGTTTTCCTGTTAAACCGGTACTTCGTACAGGGACAAGTACGATTCAAGAATTCTTCTTGTCAAAGTTGGTAAAGGGGGGTACACAGAGTCTCCCACGGGACGACTTCAATTTTGGATACTTTGTATGGTTAAACCAAAAGGAAAATTTTCATTTTTGGGCTCGTTGAAGGCGCATTACTACATACCAACGTTTAAAAGTTTGGGAAACTGCCTTGGAATAGATGATCTTCGTTTTGGGTTGGGAGTATAGAAATATGAATTTTTTCACTTCTACACGTCGTATGGGATACTTGGCATGGTTCGCTCGGGTGTGAGTGTCGTTTCCGTTTAGAAACACTTCTACGCGAGGCATAAAGTCGGGGCTTCTTAATTTTGGTTTTGTAGTTAACATTTTTTTCAGCCACAAGGGGAAAAAGCCGTCTGCTGATTCAATCCGACAAATTTATTGTTCACAAATACTTCCCCGCAACCACATGCCCAAAATGCAAACGTTTTCATCGTCAAATTATGGGCCCCCACGATTTTTTTTGACGGCAACAAACCCCTTATGTTTTCACAGTTCGGGGAATTTTTCTGGTGTGGCAGGTTTCCAAAATCCCCAAGCACCAAAATATGTTCGGGCCTCTTTTCCGACTCAAGAATTTTTAGGTACCTCGGAAGGGAATACCCAGTACTGCTGTATTTGTTTTTCCCAATGCAAATCCACTTCGCTAAACAAGAATGCATGAAATTGTTGAGGGGAACTATTTTGGGTATGGTTTCCCGGGTTTGGGTGGGGTTTTGCACTTGATTTTCAGTTTCAAAAACTGTTTCTCGATGAAATCTTCGGGTTGTCCTAGATTTCAAACCGAGGGGGAAAATCCTCAAAGAGGAAAGGGATAAATCGCCCCTTTGGGATTCTTGCATGGTATTAAGTGGGGGGCGGCAAACTTCCTTCCGATTTGGAACAGGCACAAATTCTCGGGCATCATTTTGTTTTTTTTTTTTTTTACAATTTAATAATCAAACGCCAAAGTCCGAACACTTTTTTTTTTTAGTCTTTCAGCTTGAGAGTAGAAGTCCCTTTAAAGGGTGTTTGGGTCTTTTTCTGCCTTGTCCTTTTGGGAACCTCAAGAAGCGGGGAAACCTGACCCTCAAAAAGGGGAAATTTATGGGATTTTTCGTTGACCCAAAATTCTTTCCCTGTTTGAAAAAACTTTTTTCCCTGCTCGTAAAAAAGCTTTTTTGGGGTTTTGTTTTCAATGATGACATTTTGGAGAAAATTTTTCCCGTGTTAACGCAGCATTTTGGGGCGTACAACCCCCTTACCTTGGGTTTTTTAAACGGAACCACGTACGAAAGGGGTTTTTTGAGCATACCCCAAAACCTCCCCCGTTTGAAGCTCCTTGGTCACGGTACATGACTGACAGAATCTTTTAGAGTCCCTTTTTAAAAATTTGAGTTTCACGTGACTTCCTTTGGTGGGAATATTTGTCCCGATCCCCTTTTATATTTTTTACAGTTCAAAATACGATTTTGACAGGTAAAAGTGAGGAGTCAAATCGCGGTAAACGTGATGGGGTTTTTCCCCCTTCTTCGCCGCACGTGGCGAATCCACTTTGAAAGGAAGACACCGAAAAGGGTACAGGTGGCCCCCATACGTTGTACTCCAACATCGGATCACAAAAATCAAATTTCTCTTTGGTTCATTACTATGGGGAAATGAAAATTTTGGCAAAACCCAAAATTGGGCCCTAGGGGTGGCTTTTTGGTTGGATAATCTTGTCATTTCGGGTTTCCCCCCTAAATGTGAAAAATTCAGGACAAAGAAGGCCAAGACTTTGTATTTGAAAATTTCTCGGAGGCGAGAGCATTTTGGGTATTCAATCTTGACACTTTTTTTTAGTTTTTTCCAATGCTTTTTTAAACATGGCATTGAACCTGTCACAAGGGATTCACCAAATGTTGACCGCTAAAAAAATAACCGAAAGGGAATTTAAATGTAAGGGTTCGATTATGCAGGATTTTTGTTTTTTGAAATCAACTTTATCACTACGTTCATCCAGACTTTTTGCACTGCGTCTTCAATTTAGGGAAAAGTGTTTTTTGGGTTCCGATGTTTTTTTATTTGTGTAGGGGGAATCATTTTACCAAAAGCCCCTTCCCCAAAGGGGTTCGTACAAATTGAAAGGTATGAGGTAATTTGGCCGGGAAAGCATAAAGTGTTTTTTGGGAAACACCTCCCTGGGAAATGCATGGGTAAGGGTTAATAAAATTTATTTTTCATAATTCCCCCGTTTAGGTCCGAGGAGTCATGGGGTCAGAGGAGTTTTTAAAAAAAGGACGGTTAGGTGTTTGTTGGAACTGCGATGGACACCAGACTCCCCTTTTTTTTTTTGTTTTCCCTTTGAGGAAATTTTTTGGGCGGATTGGGGAAAAATAACCAAAGAAGCTGGTAAAAAGGGCCCCAATTTTTGCTTTTGTTGTAAACTTTGATTGGGGAATGGCTGCACCGTGACACAAACCCACAAAGTTTGGCAGAAAAAAGCGATTTTCTTTAGGCCCCCGTTCTCCCACCACACCACAAGGGTTGCTTTTGTAGATCTTGCAGAGAAAACGGGGGAAAAGGGGTTCACAGTAGGAACGAGGCTGTGTTGAAGACCATGATGGCCTTCTTTTAGTCAATGTTTTTTGGGAAGCGTAATCCAAAGTCAAAACTTGAGGATACCTTTCCAATTCTTTGATTCTTTGCACGTCGTTTTCCCACCTTTCTGTTCTTCGACGAGAATGCTTTTGTTTCGTACCGCGTTTTTTTTTTGGTCAAACGTTTTAAAATCGGGAATAAAACGTTCCTTTTTGCACTCGTTTTATGTCTCCAATTTATAGCGGGAGGATAACGACCCCGCACTGTTCGTGACCGAAACAATTCAGTGGTCCCGTTTTGGGGAAGTAACCTTTGTCGAAAGTCGTTTGGGTTTTTTATTTACCCTCTTCTTGGAATGTTACCCTTTTTTGGAACCCGTGATTGACGGAGACGTACCAAAAAGACGTTTGAAGCGGTCACTCGTTTTTTGAGTCACGTCTTTGAGGGACCCCAATGTCCCATGGTAAAGGTTGAAAATTGAAAGAGGTGTGGGAAGAAAGTCGTTACTTTAAGTGTGTTTATGTTAAAAAATTTTCCCCAAAGGTTCTTTAAAGTGCGTTTTAAACGTTCCCCGTTTGGCTTTAATTTTGGGTTCTGGTGGTAAAAAAAAAATGTCAGTTTTTTTTAATCTTTTTTTGGGAAAACTTGGTTTTGAAATTCGACCTTTGTCGGTTTGCCCTCGAAGAGGGTGACGACCACTTTTTTTTCAACACCTTTTCAAAGGGGTCGTTTTAATTCACTGCTTGTTTGGAAGTCAAGGCACGACCAAAACAAAATTTGAAAAGACGTCAACACAAACAAAAAAATTTTAGCCCCGATTGTAGGTGGCCAAAAGAGAACATCGCTAAATCGCCCGCCCTTTATAGTACCCTTCCCCTTTGTGCGACTTCTTGAAAATTTTTTGTCGAATGGGTTTGGTAAGGTGAGGGTTTTTTTTGTAAAAACCCTCGTTGCACTTGAGGTAAACGGGCACTTTTCTTTTTTTTTGGGACCGATACAAAACCTCCGTAGCCCGTGGAGAATGGATCGTATAAATGAGCTAAGACCTTCTCCCTTTTTCTTTTTCTTTTTTTATTTGTTTTTTATAATGATCCAATCTTCGCTGTGCTTTTCGCTATGGAGCGAGAGGGGATTTGGAAACGGCTTTAGTGTTCGTGTGCCCAGGGGCAAATGGGGAAGGGAGTTTTGCAATGGGTTGGAGGGGTAATGGTGGGGGAAATTTTTTGGTTTTCTTGTCTTTTTTACTTCTGGTTCCCCTTTTTTCTTTTTTCTTCTGTCGAAAAGGATGGACATTCTTTTAACCCCCGTTTAAGTTTTCTCGTTGAGGGGGTTTGGGGGGAAGGGGTCAACAAGGACGTTGCAATTTTACTTGGAAGGGGGGGCTGCTGATGGTGTTTTAAAGACTTTTCGACCTCTTTTTCTTCTTCAGGTATGTTGGGGATCTTTTGCTTTAAACCGCTGAGTAGTGGTGATGGACTTTTTTATCAAAGGGTTTCAAATTTTCAAAGAAGGGAACTGTTTGTCTAAAACTTTTTGGTGAAAGATTGCAGTCGTTGAACAATTGACCGTGCCCTTGGATTTTTTCCCTTTTTGGACAAACGTACGATCCAAAAACGATTGCAATTCGGGGGTAACTGGGGCTTTTCGTTCAAATAGGGTTGGGGGGTAATTGTGGGGGCCCTTTTCTTGCCAACGAGGTATTTATCCTCTTTTAAAGGGGAAAAATCTTTTTCGTATTTCCCTTTGATTTTAAGAACAGCTGGGGTCTTTTGACCCAGTTTTCCCCCTTTTTTTTTTTGCCCCCCAGGGAAATTCCAAGGTTTCCCCTTATCTTGAACAAGGGTTTTTGCTAAAATTTCCCCCAAGGGGGGGCAAAGGTAAAAAAAGCAATTCATCCGTTCACCCCAAATCTTTTTCTTTTTACGAAAGGAATTTTCTTTTTTACCATTTGCGAAGAACGTATCGAGTTTGGTAAGCATTTTTTGAGGCAACAAATGAATCGGTTTCAAACTTAGACAACATTCGCCACGGGATAATGGCCCGAGGCGATTTTAATGAGTTTTTTTTTTTGCATGGGGGGAAGGAGCTTTGGACAGGACAACAAAAAAAATGCCCAATATTTGAAAACAGGAGGTGTCTTTTTCTTTTTTTTCCCTTTTGGAGTAGAAAGGAAGGTTTTGGAGGGGGACATTTTTTGTGAATTTTTTTCCAGGCAGACACCAAAAAATACACAACGCAATCACTTGGGACAGACCTTTTTCCTTTTTTAGCACAACGAAACTGTTTGTTTTTCCTTTTGGGGAAAAGGGAAAGATCATCTTTGGGTACACGACAGCCACTTTAAATCATTTTCGTCCTTTTACCCTTATATATGGCCTTTTTTGTCCGACAATTTTTTTGTTTTCTTCTTTTACAAATGGTCAAGTTTCCCAACAGTTGCAATATTTTGTAAACAAAAAAAGGACTAAAAACCCCCTCTTGGTCTTTTTTTTTTCTTGGAACGACGTGTCATTTCTGTAGGGGTGCGTCTGAACAAGCGTTTTTTAGGTAACGAACTGACTTTTTGTTTTTCCCTTTTCCTTTTTGACACAAAAACGAAAATGATGTGGTGCCTTCTTGGGGCCACTTTGGGGTGATTACAGCACAAAAAAACGATCAAAAGGACCTCAGACTTTTTACGGAATGCATCGTCAGGGTGTCTTTAGTCGTAAACTGATGACAGGGAAAAACGCGGGAGGAGTCGCAAAGGGGTAATCGAGCCAATTTTTGTTGGACAAATCCAGTAAACTTGTAACACACCTGTTTTTCTCTTGGGCTTTTATTTTGGGGCGGGACTTTTTGATCACAGCCCTGGTAAAGAGGGGAAAAGGGGGATTATTGGGGGGAAAAACATTTTTGGAACGCTCTTTTAGGGTTTAAAGTTTTCGGGGGGACTTTTCTTTTTTGTTTTTTGAGGGGGTGACTTGGTTTTTTTTTCCCCGGGGTCTTTTTCTTTTCTGAGGGGGGACTTGGGTTCTACCGGGCCTTTTTTTCTGGGGCGTTTGGGGGACTTGTTTCTTGGGGGCAAGTTTAAATGATTTGGGAAACCTTTTAGGAGGGAAGAAGATGACACTTCCCATGAACCCTACCCCCAGTTTCAAAAAGATTTTTTTTTGTTTAATGGCAATCGAGGTAGCTTTGGTAAGGTCTTTGTTTTTGTAAAAAAAAAAAATTTTTGGGTTTTATGTGGAATTGAAAGTGCCTTCAGTAATTTACGTTTTCCCCCGAAACCACGAAAGACTTCTCTAGACTGTTCTAAGACCGGCCGTATTGAGATTTTTTTTCGGACAATCCTAAAGGCACGAATCTTTAACGGAGTGAGACTGAACGGCGTTTTTTGACAAAGGGGAAGGGCAGAATCCAAGTAACCAAGTTTATACTTTTTTTTTTTTTGTGGTTTGGGTTTAATCGACGACGGGGGGTGAGCACGAAAAAGGCACCGTCTTTACACCAGTGGGGAAACAGTGGTACGAAAAAACGCAAAAAAACGGGGTAGTGGGTTTTTTAATCCCCGAGTAAAAGGCGTGTGGGGGTTTTGAGTGGATTTCGACCAGATTACCCCGGTGGTTTCTAACTGTTGGGGAAGACATGCACTTACGATTTATCCTGGCTTTTAAACAAGACCACGTAATTTAATTGAGAGAGGACGAGGGGGTTTTCTTTGTGAAAAAATTTTGAGTAATGTAAATGACCTGGGTTACGATAGCCCTTTGGTGTAAACCACAGTTTTTTCTTCTTTGTCTTTTCCTAACGCTCAAAAATAACCAAATGGTTTGAGGGGTCAACACAACGGTCGCACGCCGGGAAGACTTCCCAAACACAAGGATTCACCGACTTTCTCGTGAAGGTTTTACGCGGATTTCCATCTTTTTAACACCACACGTGGGTTAGGTAAGATCGTCAAATATGTTTAGGGTTCCCCTCAAAATTTGAAATTTCGGGGTTTGGGGCCCGAACCCCAAAGGCCAGCAAAAGCAGTTTTAAAAAGGGTGTCGAGTCAAGGCTTCCCAATAGCCGATCAAATGCGTCATGCTTTGAAAGTGGAAAGGAAGGGGGGCAAGGGGCATTAGAGGGAGCCATTAGTTCAGAATTACCTTTCTTGTAAACCCGACAAACAAGACAAGATTTTTTTTCTTTTTCAGTGCACTTTTTTGCAAACTTTTAAAAAAGAAATAAACAAAAACATAAATCATAAAAGCCCCTGGTTAAAATACAGGATAAAAGAAAAAACACAACTACGTGGAATATAAACAAATTTCTACTTAAACATTTTTTTTCAGCAAAAGTTTGTTTCCGGGACAGTGAGTAATGTTCAAAACGTTGACTGGTTGTTTTGCCCACAAAGATTCTCCTGGAATGGCCTTTTTGGGAATGTCGAGGACTGTCCCTTTCCCGAAAGGAAGGTTTTTTCGTGACAGACTGTTTTTCCGGTTTTTGTCACTAACAAGGGTAAAGGGGAATTTTTTTACGGAATTTTAAATGTTTTAGGATTACAAAACGGGGATAGTTACCATTCTTTTGTCCAAAGCCCAAAAACCCCCACTTTTCCGTCCTCCATTGTCTAGTGGGGTGTAAGTACAAACACACACCCTCCCTACACTCTTCGTACCTAAAGTTGACGAAATCTTGTTTTCCCTAAGGAAAAGTATTGAAAAAGGCAAATTTTTAGGGGAACGAGTTTTTTGGACCATTTAAAGGGAAAGACTTTCAACTTTTTTTAAGTGGTGACTGTTCGTAAAAAGGGGCCACAAAACATGGACGGTAACGAATCCCCGAAAGCAAGTCACTAAGAACACCGATACCCTCCCCAATTCAATGGACACAGTTCTCGAAAAGACAAGGTAATCCCCCACGTTTGAAAGGTCAGGACTCCTTCCAAGGAATCTGTTTTCACCAATGATAACAGTTTTGGCTGGTAAAAGTTTTAAGCTTTTTCGAAGCTTAACAAGTAACCGTTTGTGTCGTTCGTAGTTGGGATTGCTTTTCATGTTCGTTCATTTGGGGTAATGTTAAAAATGTTTTATGCAAGCCATTCGATGAAATAGTATATTGTGCGATTTATGATTCCCCTTTTTTGGTGTGAAGTTTAAAAGGTGTGGTTTAGCTTGCTGTTTTATTGGTGTAAAGGGGAAATTTGGTTTTTTTTTTTCCCCCTTTGTGGTATAAATTTGGGTTTTTTCTTCCATCCCTGATGGATTTATATTTTTGTGTTTTTTGCTTGCTCTTTCGTTGGGTGGAGGTATTTTTTGTTTTTGCTTGTTTCGTTTGGGGGTGAATATAATTTTTGTTTTATGCTTTCGTTTCGTTTAGAGGGTATTTTTTTTTTGTTTATGCTTTCGTTCGTTAGGTAATTGTTTTTTTGTCTTTATGTTTCGTTCGTTGGTTGGTTGTATTTTTTTTTTTTATTTCTCGTTTTTTGGGGGTAAATAGTAAAATTTTTTTTTTGTTTTTTTGCTACTCGTTCGTTGGGGTGAATATTTATGGTGGTTTTATCTTTTTTCATTGTGAGAGGGCTATTTTGGGTTTGTGCTTCTTCTTTCGTTGATGAGATGGGATAGGGGGGTTTTGTTTTCTCTTTCGTTGTGAGATGGGATATTTTTTTTGGGGGTTTGCTTTTTTTTTCGTGAGAATGGTAAGGGGGGTGTTTTGTGTTCTTCTTTGTTGAGAATGGAATTTTGGGTTTTTTGCTTTTTCTTTTTGTTGTGAAGGGAAGGGTGGTTTTTTTTTCTCTTTCGTTGAGGAGGTATATTTTGGTTTTATGTTCTTCTTTTCGTTTTGAATGATAGGGGGATTTTGTGCTTTTTTCTTTTGTTAGAATGGTATAGGGTGTGTTTTTTTCTGCTCCCGTTTTTATAAAAATGGTATAAGGGGGGTTTTGTGCTTCCTTTCGTTAAGGGTAATTTTTTGGTTTTGTGCTTTTCTTTCGTTGAGAATGGTATTATATTTTGGCTTCTTTTCGTTTTATGAATGGGGTATTTTGGGGGTTTTTGTGTCCTTTCGTAAAGATGGATAGGGGGTTTTGGTGCCCTTCGTTGAGCGATAGTAAGTTTTGTTTTATGCTATCGTTTTGGTGGGGGGTACATGCATTTGCGATAAAAACCTTTTTAAGGGCATCCCCGTCTCAAAAAATTTTCTTTCTTTCCGTAAAAGTTTTTGTTTTTGTTAATTTGTGTTTAACTCCAAAAAAATTTTCCGTTGCATGTGTATTTAAAGAGCGTTACCTTTTCTGTTCCTTTTCCCATTTTCCATACAAAATTCCCCCTTAGTGTTCCGGGGGTCCCTTTTAAACCCAAAATTCTTGATTTTTGTACAAAATAGGGGGCGTTAATCTAATATTAAAGCATAAAATTTGACCTCTATTTAAAAAGAGGGGCCCCCAATGTAATTACCCTAGATGTAAATTTTCGTTAGTTTAATTTTTATTTTCAATTTTTTAGTTTCCACGAAAGGGCGGTTGATTTAATAATTCATACTCTTTTAAGTCTTGGGAACATTTTTAAAAAAAAATTATGGATATTTCAGTCTCCGCTAAGCCAGGGGCAATTCAGAATTTTGTGCAACCCTTTTAATTTTTTAACAACCTAATCTGAAGTTACCAGTTTTCCCTTCAATCACTTTTTTTTTTTCTGGAAAATTTGTGAATATTTTAAGCAAAGGGAACTAATAATCTTCCCGAGTTTTTCTCAGTTCTACTTGGGTTTGGGGGAAATTTTGGTAATCTTAGTTTTACTTTTAATAACAATATAAAGGGTTTCCCGCAGATTAACAAAAACAAATCCATGACTTTTCCAAACCTTTTTCCGGCCATTTATAAAAATCAAGGGCCCCGCAATTGATTGTCCGTAAATGAACTAAAGAATAACTCTTGAACTTTAAATAAGAAAAGTTAAAAACAAATATTTAATAGTACTTTTTTAATTTACTGGGGCCAAAATTTGACTTTATGTAGAATTCATGTCATAACCCAAAATCAAAAGAATTTGTATTGAAAAGAAAAAGGAAACAAATTTTTAGAGTCTTTGTATGTGTTTATTTTAAAAATTTTTAAAAAAATACATTATTTTCCCGTTTCTTTTTTTTTTAGTGAACTAACCTGAAATCTGTGAAAATTTTTTAGGAGAATTTCTTTATTATAGAATTGAAAACCTCAGGGCGCCAAGACAACCCGCAAAGGACGACAAAGAAAAAGAAAAGAGGCAGGCAGGAAAGAGGTGGGAAGAAGGGAAGAAAACATTCATGGGTGGACAGACTTAACACTGAGAGACTCACTGAGAAAGACGGAAAATCGAGAGGAATGGAGGAAGCTGGCTGTTTGGTCTTGTGCGGTGCCCCAACGATCTACCATATTATGGGACTAATGATGATGATGATGATGATGATGATGATGATGATGATGATGATGATGATGATGATGATGATGATGATGATGATGATGATGATGATGAACCGAGGATCCGTTCACCTCCACAGCAGTCAGATTCCCTCTGCCTTTTCCGTCATTTAGAGAAATACACGTTGGATGTAATTCATCGCCATTAGGTCTCACTGGACGGTTTATCTGGTGAATTTCATTCAACAATGACCTATGGCAGAAAATGAGAATAATTTTACGCTGAAGATACAAATAAAAACAGACTAATGATTTTTTTTATAGAAAGCATGTATGTGAGATTTTGACTGCAGAAATAAAGTAAATTTCTTATACAATTGGTGGCTGGTTTTACTGAAACAACACTGCCACCAACCCCGCTTTTGCATTCATTTTTGACAGCAAGAGCTATTTTGAATATTTTCCTGTGACAGGCAGCTAAAAGAATCAGTATGTGCCTAATGCATAAATACTATACAAATACTATAAGAAATTAGAATACTTATAATCACCACTCAACTATCTCGATTTTTAGATATTTACCTCAGTAGCATACATATGTAAACACGTATGCCAAGTTGGCTGTTCATTTGCAGTCCAAGTTACGCATTTGACCTACAGTGCTAGCCTTACGGTGACAGGCAGTCACTAAACAAGCCAACCCATTTTCAAACCCAATCAAAGTAAATATAAACAGATTACATATTTAGCTTCTGTGTGAATTAATAAATGCTAGACTTATGATAATTAGGTTCATGTCTTCTACCTTTAAAATTAGGTAGGACATACTACGAATAGTGAGACCTTACGAACTATATCTGAACTACTTTGTTCAGGTGGAACATTGCGGAGGTGGAAGGAGACAAGATCACAATCGGATTCATATCGGCTCTAGTATTAGTTAGGCTCAGCAGCCATTTCTTTGCACCCTGGATTCTCGACGAGCCAATTATAAGGAGATTCACCTGCTATGGGAGCAGTTGACATTGATCACCACACATGATAAAGACAACTGTATTCATTGCCAGCCACGTCAAAACCGTTTCTCGACAATTTGCAAATTTTATCCCAAACGATAACCCGGGGTATATATTTCTGACCCATCCTGGCTCTATCCTATCGTCACAGTGCCATTGAAATAAACTGTGATTTTTTTGTGTGCGTCAACACATCGATTATCACGTATGTCCTTGGCGAGTCTGTGTGTAGGTGTAGGTGTCACTACGACTATGTCAGCGCCACTGAACAGCGCAATGAACCAATGGGACCAATCAGATAAACTTAATTTTGCCGTACTACAGGGTCACGAACCAACGGCGCAGTTAACAGTTGCGATATTAATCAACACAGTGTAGTGGGCGGCCTTTCAGACACGAACTTGTTTGCACTTGATTACCCAGCGCCGTACTAGTTATAGTTTCTGGAACAGTGATTACCCTGTGCCCGTACTAGTTATAGTTTCTGGAACAGTATGACATTGATGATCACATTGTACCATTGCCGCATAAACACAAAATCAGGGGCCCCGAGTGGCCGAGTGGTCTAGTGGTCTAAAGCGCTGTCCGTTACGGATCACTGCCATTTCAAATCTGTCTGCGTGGGTTCGAGTCTAGGATTCGGCGAATGTAGATGTGAAAAAGCTTGCCAGAAGCTTCTCGTGGGTCGGTGGTTCTTTCCCATGATTTCCCGGTTTCTTCCTCAAACATTAATACTGGCCGCCTTGAATAGCCTATCGTGTGCTGAAAAATGGCGTAAACCCAACAACAACAACAACAACAAGATCGGTTGGTCAGTAACAGTACTGAAGGTTTCATTAATCAACAATGGTAATTTTTCTATGATGATGTAAAATTAATTAATGGCAACCAGGGACATAGAGAGCGATCACAAGCTATGGGGTAAGAAACACCCAGCCCTCTCCTAGTTCTTGTTCAAACAAAATTTTGCTTTTTAAAAATAAATGTGTTGTTCGATCCGAACCCCCTTAATGGCCCGAGCCCAGGGTATATATTATCGGCTGTCCCTTCCCTTCTCAGCCTTGGAGGCATGTCTGCGGATTCTGTCCAAGTTCAAGATATCACAGTAAACTATCAAACTGCAGACATTGTAGCGATATGACTGAAAAATTGTTAAAGCTACGTTAAAAATCTAAACCACACACACACATTGACCGTTAGGGTATTTTGCTGCTGTGGATTATAGATCGAGCAGATACCAGTCCCTGGACGTCAGCACAAACTGGTGCCAGTCATATGCTGAATCACTCGAGAACAACCACACAGATACTGGATCGTCCTGCCTAACATCATAGATTGCCTGGTAAATATTTCTCAGATACAATCGAAGTTTACGCTGCACATGAAACGACAATGCTTGGGCGTTGAGCTTGACGAGAACAACGCGGCGCCTACATTTTAATACTTACCGGAGTCATACACAACCGCATTAGTTATGTTTTAAACTATCATCGAAATATCAATCTTACAATCCAAAGCACACGTATTCGAGTTTTGTTCCCAGCGAATCATGCTTAATTCATTTGTTTTTTTACGTCGTCGTTCAGTTAATCCCGAACGCGTCGAGTATTCATAAAATGTTTGATAACACGCTTGGCCATAATTTATCAGCACGATTTGCACCGACTTTCATTATAATAAATCCCGTAAACGTACTCAGGCACAGGTTCGAGTTTATCTCAGATCACCCATAAACCCGATTCGCGGAGTTAGGCAATAAATTTAATTATGAAAAGAACCACGTCAATATCAAGCGATCAATAATCACGCAGACGCGTATCCGTCGTTGCCTCGTCAAGGAAAGGTCGCTGAAGTTCAATCCAGAACGTATACCAAAAATCGCTGTCACACTCAATTTCCTGCTTTTGAATTAAAACAATAAACTTAAGATCCTTCTTCAGTTATTGGTTTGTTTTGGAATTAAAAAACATTCCACGAAACCTATAAGTTCAAATCATAACATTTTCCTGTCTTCTTGCCTGACTATTGTAATTGTGGTAGTCGATTGAAAAAGTTTCAAAAATGGCCGACGGATAGGGAAGGATTACCTACTTTGAATGTCTTAGCTAGAATAGAATTTATCTATTTGGGACCTGAGAGTACCTTAGAGAAGGTAGTACCGTTGTCCGGGAAGAAAATAAAAGCGAGGCTTCTAAAACTAGGCATATAAAGGAACGAAGTACAAGATCGAGACGCCATTAGGACTAGTATAAAAAGGGACAACGTCCAAAACTGATAGTTCATTGCCACCAGAAACACCAGGCGAGAAAGATGATCCCAACAAAAATCCTTCTTTGTTGACAAACCGACAAATGCACCGAATTTCTGAACCCAGCTTTCCAAGAATAATCTAAGAAACGAGACATACATTTTCTCATCACTGAGAATCCCGAAACCAAAGTCAGCAGCGTGGAATGTTTTCAACGCACTTTAAAAAAAACACATGTATAAATATTTTACGTATCAATATACTCTCAAGTACATCGAGGACTTACTACACCTAGTCCAAGCGTACAAGCATCTTACCATCAGCGCATCAGATGTGCAAACCCCCCCCTCCCCAAATAACTCCCGACAACGAAATGATAGACTTTAATATGCTATTTAGTACGTCCCCGACGGTGACTGTCCACAAGAAAGGTGAAGTGTTGAAGACGAGAGATTGGGTGCGCATTGGCAAAACCAAACGCACATTCGACAAAGGTTACTTACCCAACTGGACCACCGATTGGTTTTGTATCACCGGACGAGTGCGTGGCGCCCATCCTGACGTCTATAAATTGGATGAAATGAACAGCGAAGTGTTAAAAGGAATGTTTTACTTGTCCTAGTTACAACTCGTTACGGAAAAAAGACGAAGTGTACTAAATCGAAAGCATTCTCGAACGAAGAACATCAAAAGGGGAAAATACGTACAAAACAAGTCAAAGTACGTTTGGAAAGGATATCCACGAGGTTTTGATTATTGGGTCGACGATTCGCACGTTATCGACTACAAGAAGAAGTGACCATCATGCCCTTCAAAACAGTCTCAACCACCACCACCGCAAAGACCACTCCTTCACTCAGTTCTTCTGTGCAAGATCTACAAGAAAAATATTTCTGAATGTGGTGTGAGAACGTGAATCTAAAACGAAATCATCTTTTTCTGCCATATCTTTGTGTGCCTGTGTTATCTGTGGCTGCCATTGCCAATTTGAGTTTGCAACAAGGAGAGAACACATGTGGACCATTTTACTGAGCAGTTGCATCGGTTACCTTCTCCCTAATCCGTCCCTGAAATACTCTTGTAACGGGAACAACGAGAGCCTTGTGTCCATCGTCAGTCATCACTCCAACAACAATCCTCTTTTAAACTATCCCTGACGTACAGCGACCCCTCGGGCAGCAGAACTCTGGAATTATGAACAACCAATTTTCCTTGACGATACCCCGTGATAGCTCAATGGATGTTTCCCAAAAACACCTTGTAATGTTTCACGGCCAAAGTACCTCATGCCATCCAATTGGATCACGAAGCCCACTGGAAAGTGGATTTGGTGGAAATGATTCACTCTACACAAATATTAAACATCATTGAAAATCAAAACACTTTTGATGTCAAAGTTCATAACGAGCTAATGCAAAAATAATTGAATACACATATAAAGTATCATAGCAAAACACAGAACCGCCAAACTAAACAGACAACCAATCACTTGACCATTCCTGCAGGCTATTATTTTAGAGGTCAGCAGCCGGGTGAACACGATTTCTGCCATGTTCAATGCCATGTATGACAAAGCCTTGAAAAAAAAACCTGTCACCATAGGTACCATGAAGGGGACCAAAGTGGTGTCCCATTAGATTTTCTCCTGAATTTTTTGATATTTTGGTGGGGACGTCAACATGCTCAAGGGTGGGGCCCGTAACTCCCATTTACGACCACATGTCTTTTATGTCGTATTTTAGATTTCCGATAGAATTGAATCAAGGACTCAATTGATCTTTGTGTACTCTGATGTGGTGGAGTACAACATAGTGGGACACACATCCGTACCGTTACTACGAGTCATTCCTTTCAAAGTAAATACTGCCGCGAGCGCTGATGAGGAAGATGGAAACACTTATCACGTTCACCGCGAATTTGTACATCCGAATATTTTACCCGTCCGTATGTCATACTTGACAGTGTCAACATTGCTATAAAAGGAGATCTGGGACAAAATATTCCATTCACAAAGGAAAAGTCACAGGAAACTCTT
>JAEAOA010001277.1:0-27404 GCA_016746295.1 Potamilus streckersoni | reverse complement strand
TTGGAGTTGATTTGACGAATAATATATCTTGTTAAATTTTTTGTTCATATACTTTTTTATTACATCGCTTGGAGGAAGTCCAAACGAGTCGAAATAATTATTATTATAAGCTGCTACCCAATGTGTACCGGATCCGTCATTAAAATCTTGTATATTAATAACACACGAACTTACAGCTGATGGTGATTTTATTGCTGCGAGTTCTTCTTTAGAATAAAACTCCATGAAATCCAGGAACTGCTTTTAACTTATCGATTATATCAAAATTACTCAACGGGGTGGTCGTTTTCCTGGTAATGTTAGACCACGTCCGATTCCTAAAAGATTTGGCAGCAGACTTCCCGCTAGTCCCCGTAATTCCTCCTTGTTTTGTTTGATTGCATTTGCATTTGCATTTTGGTGTTGGCGATTTTGTTTTTGTTGTTTTCTTTTTTTGTTGGCGATTTTGCTGTTGGCGATTTCTTTTTCTTTTGTGGCATTATAATATATCATTTACATAAAATTTACAATTTTTTTATTCCACTTCCACGAATGATACCATTACCCTCGACTGCTTTCTTCGATGCGCCAGATATTGCTCCAGACGCTGCTGCAAGTCCTAGTGTTCCTAAGACAGGAAAATTTTTAGGTATTATTGTACTAGTTAATACTGATAATGCCGGACCAAGAAAACCACCTTTGACAACAATGTCATTTGCCATCGCAGTTATTTGTACAGCACTCAAATTTAAAACAAAAGTTTTTTACGATCATAATTTTTTACTTGATTTTTTGTTAGCATTAATTTTGTTAAAACACCATCAGAAATATTAGGATTGATTTTTAATTTTTAATGATACCTGTTCTCGCTTTGCAGTTAAAATTTTTTTAAATTATTTTGCCTTTTTTTATAAACTTAGTTTAAATTGAACTGTCATTTTACCTAATAAATATACCGTGTAAATCTTACGTCACTAATGCGTATACGTCAAGGGCGCTGGAACCCCCAAGTGTCCGGGTTTTAAAATATCCGCTGTGCTGTCTAAAATTCCCGTTATTTTTTACTAACATCAAAAAAAATATGGATAAAGGTACGAATTTTTCTGATTTTGGTTCCATTTCACTTTTGATATTTTGCATTGCGTAAGCAGGTACTGTGGGTCGGAAATTTTTTTTACGTCATCAGCAAAATTGATCGATGGCTCGTTCTGGTATTGTTTAAATTTAAAATCTAGGATTTCGTTAAATCAGAGTGGTAAAATATTGTTATTTTGTTGTTGGTTACTCGTCGGGCTTGCTGTTAAAATTACGAAATTGTGTCTCGGAGTTGTTCGTTGAGTTGTTGTGACCCCTGTTTTTGTGGAAGTCTGATATTTTATGTTTAAAGTAAATTTGTTTTAGTTTAAAGGTATTTTTGTTCTGTCATTTTTGATTGTGGTGTTATACGGGCCCCAAAAGAAAGTTTTTTTATGAAAAAAATTACAAAAAACCTTTTCCAGATTAAAGCAATGTTTTTTTCTGTCGTTAAAATAAGGATGTTTAATCCGCAAAAGTTTTATTAATCGCGACAAAAGCCAAAAAATCATGCTTAGTGGAAGCATCTTTGTAATTTGACGGATTCTTTTAAAAGTTTTTTCGCTGCAAACCTTATTATACGCGATTTTCACGTAATGTTTTAAAAAGTAAATTAACTCACATTTTCCGTTTGATTTTCAGTGGGGGTTTTTTAAAGATTTTAAAAGCGCTTTGAGATCTTGTGGCGTTTGATTAGCCTGAGCGGTGCGAAATACTAGAGCGCAGATTAGAAAATGAGAAAATTTCTCCCCCTTAAAAGCATTTGCTCGATAGCCCATGTACTTAGCCCTTCTTTAAAAATTCAGTTGATTCAGCTATACCCCGTCCAGTATCTTTAAACCACATCATATTCGTTGTAGTTGATCTCGAGTAATCGTCGGAAAATGAAATAATATTTAAAATTGTACTTGCAACTTGTAGATGACTTGAAATATCTTCTATAGTTTGATTGGCTAGTTGATATCTAGCACTTTTGAATAAACACCAGCCGTTGTTTATAAAAGCTACTTCTGCTCCAACTGCAATTACAGCAGGTGGATTGGCTATTATCATAATCTGACCACGAACCTCTAGCATAGCCTTATGTGGCAGTAGAAATACATCTTCGTCTCTGGTGTTAAAGGTTCTAGTACCAGCTTTATTTGGTTCGTTAGAATTCTCATTAAGCTACTCAACATACTCAAATTCTATCACATCGTTGACGATGTCATAAGTTTCTGTTAACTCGAGATAATTTTTAATAGACATTTTATTTTATTAGATTATATAAAATTTTATTGCGGCACTGTTACTTTAGATATCAATTTTTGTTGTTGTTATCATAGCTCGCTGGGTTTCTTTTGTTGGAGCGATTTCTGAGATAGCTTGTTTTATTTCAGATGCAGTCGGTAGATCACCTTTTATTTTATCAGCTATTTTTTGTCCCACCGCAGTCCCAGCGGCAGATGCAGCTCCAGTTGCAAACGCTTTACCTGCGTCGATTGCAATTGGTGCAACTTTACGCGCTATACCCGGGATATTTTCAATAACTTTAGTAAAAATATTTCCAAAAAATCCTCCTACTATTTTTCTTCGATAAACGTTTTCTTTGTTTCATTATATTTGATGTTGCATAATTTTTACTTTTGCTCGCGTAGATGTAAATAATAAGTTACAACTTCATTATTAACATGTAACTGTTTTCCTGATTGATCTGTCAACTGCATTATTATACTTGATATTTGATCTTCAACGTTTAAAGGATAATATATAATATGTCGTGGAGTTATTTGCATGAGAGAACCTGGCTGAACTTCAGGTGAGAAGAATAATTTACTAATATCGTATTTACTTCTGTTATATTTACTGGCAGTTCACTGTCATATGTAATAGGCTGATCAAGTGCAGTATAAGTTTTTTCAGTAAATCCCAACAGTTGTGCAATACTTCTTTCTCTTGGTTCAAGACTGATTACTATATTTTTCAAAGTCATCCTAGCTCGCAATGTGTTATAATTTGCTGCTAATTCAAAATTATCAGCCACACCGCCAGCTTTTGTGATGAGCTCTTTGATTGTCCTGTTTAGATCAGTAATATTATAAGCTCCTTGCGGATTTTTTATATTTTTTTGTTGTAGATATTAGAGATGTTGTAATCATAGTAAAATACATTTCATCGTTAACATCAGTTTTCACGTTAGGTATAGCATTCCAGCAAGTACAAGAAATTAATCCAACTTCATATTGTTTTGTAGGATCTAGTTGGATAGGTGGAATATAATTTACTGAAACATTTGCGCTATCTATCGCAGACTCACTAGAGTTATTTTACAAAATTAAGTCGCCGCGATTAAATCGCGGTGTAAAGTTTCATATTCGTCAGATGTTAATAATTCACTCGATCTTAGATGACCAAGTATGTCAATGATTTCATTATCAAGTTCAACACTAACATTCCCAACTTCTTTTGACGATATTAGTAACATTAATCTACCTATCATTTCAGTAGTTGAAGTAAATATTTTTACACCAGTTCCTGTTCTTACTTCTCTAATTTTCTCTACACGAGTTTTATTGCGTGTATAAAATTTCCTTTTAAAACTCCACCCTCTACCAAAAGGTTTTAATCTACTATTTTCTGCTGTTTTTTTAAACGTGAGAGCAATACCACCATATCTCATCCTATCATAAAGTAGAATCATATCATCAATTTCTGTAACCGTGTTTACTTCATCTTTAGCAGTAAATCCGTCATTAAATATTACATTTAATCTATCGAGTAATTCTTGATTTTCTGCATCAGTCCACTTGTTTATATTATTAATATCTCTTATATTTTCTTTCTTTAAATAAATCATCATATTCACTATCTTTTATCACATCACCTGCTATTTTTATAAAATGAAGTCTTTGATCTCCAACTTCCATAAACTTGACAGTAAGCTTACCAACTCTTTGTTGCTCCTCTTTGATATCTTTTATATCTCCTGATAAATTTTTTATAATATTTGTTATTCCTTGCGTTGTTAACTCTGCTAATCTTCGCTCAAGTTCCAGCGGATTGTTTATCAATCGATCTGTTTCAGCTTGTCTAGCCGCAGGATCAGCTATATTTGCTGTAAGTGCATCAATTAGTTTTCTTTTTTCTTCATCAGATCTAGTAACAAGTTTTTCAGCAGCTGCTTCCTGTTGTTCTTTAACAATTCCAACCAAGCCTTTTTCTTGCAGTTGTTTAAGTTCTTCTTCTGACAGTGGTTTAGTTTCAGGTTATTTACCTAATAGTGCTTCAGTAACCGGCTTGAACATTGTAGCTGTTGCTTCTGTAGCAGTTACTTGCCCACGTCGTGCTTGTTGTACTTTTTGCTTAAGCGATGTCTGAGATTGAGCAAGTTTTTTTAGATCTTCTATGTGTTGTCTGTATCTTGCTCGTTTGTCCATTATTATTATAAATTTTATAAAATTGAAACCCTTACTGTAAGTAAGTGTCAATACAACAGCGAAACATTTTAGTTGGATCATTTGTAAGTTTATCAAATAAGAAAAAGTTGTATTTATCTTTTGTAGCATTACGGTAAAGTTCAATAATCTTATCTTTTGTCACGTCACCGCATTGCTCGCTTGCAATATTTCTAACGTCAACATTGTCCAGTCCTGGAAATAATATAAAACAACCCGTATTTCGCCGAATAAATCTGTCAACATTATAAAATCCTTGAGCGAGATAAACAGAATTACATTGTTTGTTACGTGACAGTGAGAAATACGATCTTATTTTGTTCATCTCCATGTTATTTAGCGGAATATCGTCAAAAACTACTATCTTATGTTCATCTGTATCAAGTTGATTAACTGGAATAAGATCTTCTGGCTGTCTAATTATAAAAAATCTTCACCAGCCTTAAGTTCATCACGAAGTTTGTCATTATAATCGCTTAATAACTCATACTTATCTTGCTGTGGATTGATTGTGTAAATATAGACTCTATCGTAGTCAAAATTATTACCAAGAAGCAAGTTCATAAGCAAATTTGTTTTTCCTGATCCAGTTCGCCCAACAATAAGATAATGACAATCAGAAAGTTCTTTGTTATGTTTGTGTTTCACCAGCTTCTCTGTATCAAAGTTTAATATCGACTATTTTGCCATTTTGTATCATATTAAACTAGTGTTGATAATGTTATCTAAGACAGTAAATAATGAGTTACTATACAAAATTTGGAACACTATCAGGAGATTTATCCACAGAAGTTTATCAAGGTGACTTATCCAAATATGCAACTCTTGATCAGCTCAAAAATGAAATTAATAATTTATTAAATGTTGCCAGTGTAGATCCAAATGAAGTCGTCGTTTTCCAAGACAAAGAAGGACGATTAATGACGAGTAATTTAAAACTGCCAGATGTAGTTGTACGAATTCCTAATGCGGTTGCTGATAATACCGTGACTTTTAACAATCGAGGTAAGATACAAGATTCTGGTAGGTCAGTAAATGATTTTGTTAAAAAAGCTGGTGATTTATTTAATGGGAATATTGTTATGAACCAGAACAAGATTACAGATCTTGGATATCCAACTACAGATGGAGACGCTGTAACAAAGAAATACGTCGATGATCAGGACGTTCCAATCAATAATGAAATAACGGCGCTCAAAAATGAATTTCTTGGTCATGTGAACACGTCTTTAAGTTTTCGCAGAAACATAAACACACTTAAAAATGAATTTTTTGGAAATCCATCAAATGTTGACATTATTCTCGCTAATATTAACACAAAACTCAATGATATTAACACAAAACTCAATGATATTATTAGTGGAATTCCTAATATTGTTGAGAAAACGAGTATGGTTAAAATTCCTCACAAACACTTTAAAAATATTGTGTATACTATTGCTTCTGTGTCTGGTGAATGGACGCAGCAAAATAAATCTATCAAATACACTGCAGAAGTTACTGGTGTATATAGATTTACAGTGATTAGCATTGGAGATTTTAATATTTTAATCACATCTCCATTAAATATTTTGGGTACATCTTCTGGAACTGTATCTATGTTAATATTAAAAGGTATTGAGGAAGAATTTACACTTGAACTTACTACTATATTTCCAAATACAACCGAAGTCGGCTATCATTGGTGTTTGGAATTTGTAGCTGAATTACTAATACCAAGACCGGGGATAATGTTAACAAATGTTATAATGAAAATAAGTATAGTTGATTTCAATCACATTTCAAAAGATATTCCAGTACAGGATGTGGACGCACTAATACAATACTACAAATATTATCACAAGAAACTTTGGTGTGTTAAAAAATGTTACAAATACTACAATAAGATCCTTCGAGTAATATCATATCTGCCGTTGCTAATGACCAGTTCTGGTATAATTTCAAGTGGGGTATCATTAAATCCGTTTTTGTTAATCATATCCGGTATTGGTGTTTCACTTACAGCGGCGTGTAAAAAAAGTAGAACCAAAACTTTTGATAAAAAAGCACGGTTGTTTAACATCTTTAAAAACTTACAAGAAACTACTTGATCAGATCCGATCTTACCTGCGAGGAGTTCAATATAATATGGATGATTTATTACGTGAATTTCGTATTACTGACAATATGTTAACAGACTTTCTACCAATGAGGGTTAGGAAGTATGAAAAAATTATCAAAAAAATATGAGTAACGTAAAATTTTATCTAAACTTATAAAATAATGTTTGAAAATTTGACAGAATCTTTTCCAACTAAAATTTTATGTAAACTTAAGATATAATATCACTTACCTTCCTCTAATGCGTAGTTTAATTTCCGCCTTGTTAACTGAAACGTTCTAATGCACAATTTAATTTTCATCCTGTTATCTGATAAAAAAAACTTGTGGTAGACTGATTATAAAACCCATTTGCCGTCTTTAGAATAATCGTATTCCACGCATGTGCTGTTCTAACAAATTCGTCACCTCTGTATGACAGAGCTTACCTGTGGGATAGGAGTCGTTGAGCTAGAATCAGCCTTTTCCCTAAACAAAACTCGTCACCTCTGTATGACAGAGCTTACCTGTGGGATAGGAGTCGTTGAGCTAGAATCAGCCTTTTCCCTAAACAAAATTCGTCACCTCTGTATGACAGAGCTTACCTGTGGGATAGGAGTCGTTGAGCTGTAGTCAGCCTTTTCCATTACTACTTATACAAATGGTGTTTTGATCCTTTTCAGCAAAACGCCAACAGCAGTCTGATACTGAGTTCCTTATAATAGTAGACCGCGTCCCTTTTTTGAGTTGTTTATGCCGTTTATGCCGTGTCCTGTTGCTTGCTTTAGTGCCATGCCTTCAGCAGTTCTAACGGTAGGAAGTTCAGTTGATTTTGCTACAGCCGGAGCAGCTGTTGAAATTAGCGCTGGTAATGCCGCTAAAAGCTACCGCCGGTTTTTGTTGTGTTGCTGATAATATTCGCAAAAAGAACAAGTCTCACACCAGTTCTTGATTTATTGGCGTGATTATAGTGTTTCATCTGACTTTCAAACAACGATCGTTTTATTTGGATCAATCAACGCCGCTGATTTCAGAATTATTTTTGACCCAGAATTCTTCGTTGATGGAGATTTCCGCTTTATAATATGACATGGTGTCCGAGTAATAATGATAATAATGCCTCTCGTTGGTCCAACACCTTTAAGTAACACGGTTTTGTCTGACAATATAACAGCGATTGCTCTGAAACCACCAGCCAGAGCACGACCAACAGTAGCTCGCAGGTGTATGTCCACGACTCACTGTATGAATAAATCCAGATGATCCAACGAGAAATAGTAGATTGGATAGTGTTTTGAGAAATCCCGCTGAAATGTAAGCAAGCCGGAGTCAACATACTGATCACGCTCTATAAATCTCATTAAACTATGATACACCCGTGCAACATTGGTGTGGTCATAATTCTGTATTATTTCTTCGGATGGTTCTTGATGTCCATTTATCCTCAGCAAAATGGTAGACACCGACTATCTGTCAAACACAATTGGGTTTGCTGCCTGATCGTTATGCCTGGTGGCACGCTGAAATGCCATAAATATGTGTCATGGTGCTGAAATTCCCTGCTGTGATGAATTCTGCCATGAAAATGTTTTTTTTTGCCTGGAGGTGTATATGTGGACATTGTCAGTCATAACAGCGTTGACTTGCCGCTTCCGTTCATGAACGACAATTGTTGTTGTTCTTCAGTCCGTAATGCTAGTTTTTTTTAGCATTACTTTACCAGCACCACCTCCACCAATCTCAGCATGTAAGATAGTATCGTTATCTGTGGTTCTTCGAACCAGAGTAACCCTAAGTTTTGATCATAGGATAACACTTCTGAAATGTCTACATAAGCAGAAGATATGTAACATTGGTATTACACGTGATAATCAACAATCTGCCATAATTTAAGATCACCGTCCTGAAAATCACATGTTTAAGTTTGAATTAACACTATATAGTGTCTCCAAAGTAGCGGCTGGTCATTCCAACTGATTGTGGATTAACGGCGCTGACTAGCTCTAATTGTACCACTAGATACTGCTTATCGGTAAGGAGGTGCATTAATGTCCTTCGCTAACATCATGAGTCTACTGGCGGACCGTGAATAGTCATCGGAATATCTTGCAATACCGATAAATGTTGTAGAAACATCAACGTTATCGAGGCATGCTTATATTTCTCTACCATCAGTGATATATCTGGCAGTTACACAACACCAAAATACCATTAGTAACGAATCCACATTGTTCATTTCCTGCATCTGCGCAATCATTATTTTTCAGAAGTTTGTCATGAACTTCATTAAATGCCTCGCCGGTAAAGAAATACATTGATGTATCATGGACTTACAATTCGATTCGTCCATTTTCGTCTGGTTCTCGTGCTTCATAAGAACAATACTGATAATTACGTAGAGACTCACCTTTTAGTATTGGTGCATCCATGTCAATTGCTAAATCAGATTCAATCTTTAACATATTTATTATAATTCCTTGTTGCTTAGAACGACGTTCTAACGTTGATCAGCGACAACGACAGGCCAGACTATTTCCAGCTATTAAGTTTGTGGTTATGTT
This sequence comes from Potamilus streckersoni, assembly GCA_016746295.1. NCBI lineage: Eukaryota > Metazoa > Mollusca > Bivalvia > Unionida > Unionidae > Potamilus > Potamilus streckersoni. Next base: position 18,277 of record JAEAOA010001277.1, on the reverse strand, counting down.
TTTCTTTCTATCTCATCGGCAGCTTGTTTTGTCAGAGATACCCCATGAGATAATTCTTTCAACCGCTCATTTGCAGCTTGATCTATTTGTTTGATGACACTTTCTGACATCACTTCGGTACTGGGAAGTATCACTGGAATCCTTAATTCGGTGCTGGCTTTGGAATAATTCACATTCTGCTGTGGTTTTCGTCGTACCAATAATGCGAGTCTCACTTTCACCGCAGAAAATGGTTTACTAGTAAGATGACCAAAGCTGACAAAAGCCTTATCACCTACAACTTCGATGACTTTCATACATACTTGTTTTGCGATCGGAATAGATTTTGGGGCTATCCTACCGCACAAACTTTTAACATCATCTCCAAGTCCACCTTCGTAGATCATTGTATAAACCTGTAATCATGAACTTATCTCTCTCACGCTTTCATGTCTGCGTTGGGCATTGTCTATAATCTTGTTATTTTGTTATCGCCGATCTAATTTATCATTAACTGTAGCATTCGTCGATACCTCCATCTATCAGCGCCTGAGATACGCAACCGGTAAGCAAACGCTGACAAATAGTAGCTGCTTCAATGATGATTTACTGGGAATTGTTTCCTGCTTTCTTCCACCAATCAGAATTTCTGGTCGATCAGCATCACAGGGTTTATCATGAATCATAGGCGAGTTAGCGATCATATCACCACCTTGTTTCCCACGACGTCTATTGCGAAGGCATGACCACTTCTGCTCGTTTATTTGGATGGTTCTGGTTCTTGTTCAGGAGAGTTAGCTTTTTTCTTTTTCTCCGTTGTTTTAGGCCAATTTTTACTCTTTTGTCGGCTACTTTTTAAAGTCGATGTATCCATTCCTTTTTTTTCCATCCCTTGTCATGTCTGCTCTGGCAGCATATTCTTCTACTGAATTATTTAAATATTTGAAAATCTCAGTCAGCAGTTTTGAATTGTTGAATATTAGTACTGAGCGATATACATCTTTGACCCAATCGGCGACTTGTAAATTAAATATGTTTAGGTTTTACGAATTGTTCTCCATATTCTAATGCAACATTTTCAAATGCTTGGTTTCGATCCCTGATAGCGCCAATACCTCTGAGTCAATTTATATATTATCTTGGGTTTAGCTTTTGGTGGTGGTGTTGACTTTTTGATGGTGGAGGTGATAGAAGACGGTCAGCATTATCAGCTGTTAATCTCAAAATCTTTTGTGTTGCCACAGTCGCTGTAGGAATTTGTTTCGTTGCTTCTAAATTTGTTTTAGACTGTTCTGATAATGGACTGGAAAATACTTCTTTTTAGAATCCAATCGTTATCGAGCTATTTTTGCTGCAAGAGATTCCATAGTAAGCGCAGAATCACTCATTATATTGTTACAGCAAACGATTTAATTACAGATCTCTAAGTATGCAGATATACAAGGTTTTACTGTCTATCCAATAACGTAAAGTAATCTTTCCATATACAGCAAGTTAGGGAATCAACAGTTTAGACATTGCGGCGGTCACGAGTCAAGTCACTGAAAAAAGTCTACGCGCGTCATAACACGCTCGAATTCCCGCTTGACCTTACGCTAGATGATTGATCGCTTCACATACCAAATCACGTGACATGATGCACCGCTAACCTCAAATTTGCAGTAGTTTGGTTAAGAAATATGTTTCAGCTTAAGTGAAATGTTCATTGAAAATGATTTATATTATTCTTAAAAAATGTAAAATTTCAAATTTGCATAATTTATACTGTAGTGAACAATACTTATATTGTAGTTCAGATCTAAGTGTGTTATTTCAGTAAATAATAAAAATCAATTTTAAAACCGTTTGAGAACTTATTCATGAAGAAGGAAATTCGCTCCAAAAGATGCTGATATATTTAGTATATATCCTTATCCTCATTAATTTTATATGGCTTAAAAATGAGTAACAAAAACCTAAATAATTACGGTTTAGATGCATGATAGTGTAAATAATAGTTTCAAAGTTCTACTATGTTTGTCAGATGGAAGTTTGATTAGTGATATATGTTGCGGTAAACATTTAAATATATGCTTAATATATGGAACGATAATTATCTGAATCATTGTTTTTGTATTTCTTCATTACTACATTTTTGTACCCCCACCCCTCCTTTAGCCCAACGAGAAAGTAAAGAGTCACTCAAGCATCTGAAAAGATCGATATGATAAATCATTGCTTTTGGGAAAAGCCGACATTAAAGTGTAAATTTTCAAACTTTTAAATAATATAATCTGGGATAAAGTGCTTCAGATCCAAGAAAAATAATATACATTAAAGCCCGTACGTTTGGGTGAAGATTCACTGATAACTAATAGTTCGTCTCAACCTTGAAAAGTGTTGGTGTTTTACTCGGGGGATTTCCTTAAGAAACAATTATCAGTAAATGTCCTGACCGTAGAGCACGTGGCAGATAAGCCTTGATTTTTTATATAAATGCTAATGAAAGTATTAAAGTATGAAAACAATTAGGCTTATTAAAGCAATAAACCATGATGTTCATATAAAAATAAAATATTTACATTGCATAGCACATAAAAAGCATGTATTTGTTTTGCGTTATTTTTTCACCAATGTCTGGTCGGCCCTTGGCTAGTTGCCTCCTTCTGCTGCTCTACACATTTTAGTGGTAAGACTGAAGATATTGCAGTTTCCTTCGTTTATGAGCTCGCTCCTATCTGCCTATCAGTCTGCTCTTCTAATCATCGTCTATTCGGAAGGACAAGCACTCCGCTGAAAGAATGAGGGAAGCGGCAAAACGTAGAATTTCAAATACACACTTTAGTATCAATGGTGAAAATGTGGTAAGTGTGGAGGTTGTCTTGTATAATGGATACTATCTTTGGTACCTTCCCTAGAATCTCAGGAAGGTCCAAGCTTAAATTAAATAATGTCATTTCAGAGAAATCTCAAAATAATTTAGACTAAACTGAATTTATTCAATCAGAACAGGAAGAAACATGCTGTATAATACGGCTTTTGGTCTCTGATATATACGTCAAGGTCCGGGATTGGTTTGGGTTGTGTTAAGCTTTAGGCTTTGATCCATAGGTCACGGTCCGGGGAATGGTTTAGATTGGATTTTGATGGGGGAGGATGACGGTAAGGATGTTCTATGTGATAAAATGTTTCAAGATTTATTGTTGTCAACATTGACCTTGGCTCTAGTTGTGATTTTATATGCTTAGCTATTGACTTAGAGCTCTAACCATGAATTGCGATGCATAGCTAATGCCCTCGCTCTAGTCATGATTTGTAAAAACTGGCTATTGCATTTACTATATCCACGATTTCCTTTGCTTAGCTATGCCTTTGTTCACGATTTGCAACTCTTAGATATTGTTTTTGATCTAACCATTATTTGCTATGTTTATATATTGCCTTTCTTCTAGTCCTGATTTACGAGCATAGCTATTACTTTTTTTCAACCATGATTTGTGATGCTGAGCTATTGCCTTCACTATAGTCTTCAATTGAGATGCTGAGCTATGCGTTTGCTCCAATTATGATTTGCGATGGTTAGTTATTGCCTTTGCTATAGTCATAATTTGCCAAATTGTAACAAAAGGTAATTAGGTACACTATGAGGTCAACGTGATTTTGTATCAGTTACCTATTTATTAGTTTTAAATAATGTTCCGTTTTGTCTACTATAAAGAAGACGGGAAAAGTGCCATAAAAATACCATATGATCCAGATTTATGTAGGGCATATACTATTATTCATTTTCTCAGTGAGCGCAACAATCCAATCAGATATATGAATGCTTATCAGCCCATGGACAGAAGATCTGGTAGAAACAAGAAAGAAAGAGATGGAACTCTTCCAGGCACCTATTAGTGTTATCTCTCCTCAATAACATGTCAATTACAAACCAATTTACAGGTTATCAGTTTTGACTTGACTAAGGATGTGGTTAGTGTTAAAATTTCACAACATCTGGTGTTGATATCGTGAATAATGCACTTTGATTTTTAAATATTTTGTCCAGCGCGAGATAATGTCACGCAATTAAATCTCTCTAAAGCCGTTAGAAACCATGGGAGGGATAAGAACAATATGAAATTTATAACCGCGCAATTAAGCCGATTACGAAAGATAAACGGATTTGTCAATAAAGCACCACGCGCATAAACTTGGAGTAAGACGATTTTTTTTTTGTTTGACGTTCGTTATTAAGACGTTGAATAGATTCACTGCGAATAATTCTAACGACTGAGATGATGACAGTGATCACTACGAACAATAATAATGACAGAGGTGATGACAATTATTATTATCAATGCGGCTATTACAACAACCAGGAAGAAGAATAAGAAAAAAAGATAACGACGATAATGATAACAACGACTGATATCTGGAGATTATAGAGAAGATAAAGTTTTGTTCATGTAGCTAATTTACCTGTTCTGATAATTCACGGTAAATTCAGAGACTTATTCATTAAAATACTATGGAAAATAAAATTTATTGCTGTAATTCTTGTTTGTTACGTCATAATTTATAATTTGCTTTTCTGTTTCATTAGCAAGAAAATAATACATTGTGTTTTTACCTGCTACTAATGAAACATGTTCATGCTAAGAATATAAATGCACAATGAAGCACTTAGCAGTAGTAGTAGTAGTAGTAGTAGTAGTAGTAGTAGTAGTAGTAGTAGTAGTAGTAGTAGTAGTAGTAGATATTGTTGTAGAATATAAACCATAATCATCTTCAACACAAGTGTCGTCTATCGTAAGATCGCTTGCTTGGTGGAACTTATTCAATCAATATAATGTCCACCACCGCCAGTCATTCTTTATTATTGTTAGACAAATGCCTCTTCCCCCCTTCTTAAACAAAAAAAAGAATAACTAGAAAAGTATTTCAGGTGTTTTGATTTTTCCCCTGATGTGTTGCTATGTTTTTTTTAAAAAAAAATTTGGATCAAAAATAATTATCTTAATTATTTAATGGGATTTTTATTTTCATAGTGTATCTAAAGATTATTTGATGGGATATTTTTTTTTCATAGTGTATCTAAAGATTATTTGATGAGATATTTATTTTCATAGTGTATCTAAAGATTATTTAATGGGATATTTATTTTCATACTGTATCTAAAGATTATTTGATGGGATATTTTTTTTCATAGTGTATCTAAAGATTCATACCTCCGATAGGGCTTCATTTACCCTATCTGAATCATTCCCCTCGTTTCATTTTATGACCTTGGCTAGAGGTCTCATAAGTCCCGTGAGTGCTATATGTTGGTGCTATTGTATGTTACTATAGATTTGTTTTTTTGTAAGGACAGCCATATTATTTCCCAGTTGTCTACCTTTATTATATGCATCTGATTCTTACTACAACACCCTCACCTTCTTCTTTCGCTCTTCATTCATTCTGGTATATGATTATAATTTATTTTTCTTATTTATATTTATTGATATTTATTTAATTTCTTTACTTAAGTTTCGAAATTTCTATTATTTTTGAGGTCTTGACTGTGTAAGCTAAGTTATTTATTCAAAAAAAATCCTATTGTTTTGAGATGTGTGTATGTTTGGTGTCTCGTCTGTCCTTTATATCAATTTTGAATATATTGCTTGAAAAATAGGGTGCCTTGTTTTATTATTGTAACACCCTATTTTCCTGCATTTACTTCCAAATGTGTATCTAAAGGAGTCCAAATCGTCTATATAAGACTACCACATGTGGTTTTCGAATGCTCTTCCGCAGGCCTACTTCGCGTAACGCCGTGATATAGCCCTACGACGTCATTGACTCACACTTCTTCCATATGTAGAGTTCTCTATAAGTATAAAAAAACATTATTAATATATTTAAAATATATAAAAACTTAAAATACGGTTATTTCCTAATACATATTTTTGTCCACATTTCTTCATAGTAGATAAAATAAAACCAGTTATTTTCATATAGTCTATTTTAGAGAAATTTCCATCTAAATATAGTAATGCTTCTTCTTTGTAAGATCCATATTTTTATTATATTAATGATTTCATCTCCTTTGTTTTTAAAATTTTCACATTTTACAATTATATATCTTTTGGTGAATTAAAATATTTGCATTATGGACCTTTGGTTATTATTATTATTGCTATTATTGTTATTATTGTTTTTGTTACTGTTATTATTGTTACTGGAAGCCAGTCATTGTAGTTTTTAAACCATACTGCAAAAATCTCTGATCACTAATAATGGCACGTGTTTTATTGTTGTTCGCTAATAATGACACGTGATTTATTATTGCTCACTAATAATGACACGTGTTTTATTGTTGCTCACTAATAATGACACGTGTGTTATTATTGCTCCGTAATAATTACACGTGTTTTATTACTGTTCACTAATAATGACACGTGTTTTATTAAAGCTAAATTGTTGAATGACAGACAATATTTTATAAAGAATATCGTAGTTAACAAATATTTTAAATTTGTGTATATTATACAGTGAATCTAGGTGGCTGTTTCGATTGACCCAACTTGTTCTCATCTCCCACACGATACTAGTTTAAAGAATTACATAAGAATTCAGGAATTGCGGGGAATTTGTCAGATTAGTGGTCCAATGGAATCCATATTATGCAATAATTAATTAACAAGAGCCTCTTGCCGTCGATGGGGCCAAATACACCTTCAATAATTATCTTGCTTGATGAAAAACCAAAGGATAGTCGCTTGATAATATAATAAATAGTGTCATCGTGTTAGTATTACAGGTGATGATTTATGATCACGTGAGAAGTGTTTAATTTCTGTGTATGTGATTGTGAACATTCAATAAGTGGAGGCACATTTGCCCACAAACGCTAACACAATAAGCTGCTGATTCTGAGAAATGATTTACGCGTAAGGACACTACAACATCAGTGGAAATGTACCCCACAAATTAATATATAGGTAAACAATCAGAAGTAGAAAAAATCCAAATATTTTAGGAATCTCAAAAAATTATTTGATAGTAAATGATTTAATTGGTAATAGAATCTGAACATTTTAATTACTGCAGCACAAAATGAAAAAAGATAAGCCTACTTCACACACTTTCTAAGTAGAATGATACCAAAAAATGTTGACCACAGCAATGTGCTGAAACTTTACTTATTTCATTGTTCTGTCATTGCACCTGAAAGTGGTTAATATTCAATAAAGGTAAAATGCAAAAAGTCTGCCCGACTACATCTCAACACAAATTGGAATAGCCTATGTTGGTATGTAAGAAAGCTTGAAAATAGCAGGCCATGAGTTGATGGTTCTTCCAGGGTTCTAACATCACCAATTATAGCCTATGAAATGCTGAAAAGGACGTTAAATCCAGAAACCAAACCATGATTACTTACCTAGAAATCTTAAGTGGCACGTGCTAGTTTTAACCTGCTGTCTAAATATAGCCTCATAGCTATAAACATTTACAATCGCAGCATAGAACCTAAAAAATACCAACCAGTATAAGAATTGGAAATTACAAAACTGACTTATTATGACCTAATATTTATGTCGTTCTCTGGAGGACTAGAAGATCGTCGCTCTTTTGGCGCCACATAAAGAATACGTCATACTCATTACCAGGAACCCTTCTTACGTATAACAGTGGTGCTATCTCTATTTCTCGACCTCGGGGGACCATGATGGGACGAATGCATTTGTACGCTGGCTGCTTTGAGCTTGCCAAACCCACATGAATCATGCTGAAGCGGTTTGCTCCGGGATGATCCTCAACTGGTTCAACACCGCCTTTGTCAAGACTGTTGTCGTTACGGCCATAGTACACAATTAATTTCACTATATTGTCTCTACATTTGTTTCTCAATACTGAACTTTCCACTGTGTGACAATCAATACAAATCATATGTTAATCTAAAATACCTTCAAAGATGACTTTACGGTTTAGTTCTTGTCAAGGGTTGACCTGCATTATTTTGAGAGGCTGAATTGTAAACAAAACACCAGGCAACGGAACGCAGATTTCACTTCCGGATCATCACCATGACCGTGTTACTCAATGTGCACTGTCGCCGAAATACACACAGACAACCACACCATAAGCTCACATTTTAAAGAATAAACAATTGCCTTGAAATCCTTACCAAGAATGCCAAAATATAACTCTAGTATCACCACCAAATTTAGACAGGAAAAAGTGATCTAAAAATAGACTGGGACTACCTTCGTGGGTACTGAACTGGATTTTATTAATTGTGTACTGATTCCTGAAAGGGTCAATGTTTTTGTCAAACTTTTATATTTGCATTTTATTTTGCATGCCACTATTGTTTCAACTTCATACATAAAGTCTTTTGAAATTTCCTTGCAAGCAAGGCATGTGACAGGTGTCAGAAAGTGTGTAGTGCTGGTATTCTATAGGGTGCAATTTGAGGTCCAATTGTTCTTAAGAAACCAAAACTAAATTCGCTATATCTTCCTTAATTCTAGGAATTTTTCAATGCAGTAAAAACCTAATTGTAATACTTAATAAGGCCTGTCTGAAAATGGTCTTGAAATTAAAAAAGATTGATATATTAAATTTTAATGGAAATCTAAATAAATATATAAATTTTAAAAACTATTTACTTTACAAAAATAAAATTTTCATACCAGTTATGAAATTCAGTTTGACAAATATAAGGCAGCAAAGTTGATTAATGAATGTTTTTTTAAAACAAATGGTAGTTTAGATCTGTATAACTGATAATATTCATTCCATGGTTAATGAAGCATGATAGCTCACAGTGATTTTGACAGCAAATTGCAATATGCCTATCCAGATGCATATAGGTGTACATACTAAAGAAACAATGACAGGTGCTATGTTCCACATTTATTGTTTCAGGTACTTGGGCATTTGTTTGTATAACTAATATCCCACTCAAATTTAAAGTTTTGATGGAACCACTACCATGTTTTATAGCAAATATGTATTCCATTTTAATGCCGATAACTACAAAAGTCAACAATGCAATATGAAAATAAAGTTTCAGGGAAGTTCCACCTTACTGAAAAATGATGTGAATATCCCTCTCATGAAGATCTAAGCCATGTCTTTGATATGCTGTATATCAGTGTACTGATATCAACTCATCTTGGTCACTTATAGCAGCACACTGCACATGTCCTTATGAGACCTTGCTATCACCATTGGACTACTGGACAGCTTCCAAATTGATCCAACTCTAATACTTTGTTCCAGATACCAGGCTAGACCTGAAAAGATATAACATGTTTCACTTAATTCTAAAAAAAACAACAGAAAAATGTAGGCAAATGAAGTTAAAATATGTTAGAAATGGTGATTTCAAAATAACATTCAGGTTGCAAATATGGTTAAAAAGGTAAACTTGATAGAGTGACACTCAAAGATGTGAAGCAATGGGCATGTATTAAAGTGACAAATGCATCCTAAAAATAGATGAAGTTTCTACAAGCATATTTAGCCATTTACAGGTTAAATAACTAATCAGGTAGAGTATGTATCATAAAGTTTAAGGCAATGTTGGAACGGTGAGGTTTGATCATTGGTGCAAACATTGATACATACCAGTATAGTGGAAAGTCAAATGACAATGTACCAATTAAAATTTATTACTATATGCAATCCTATTCATGAAAGAAAAACAATTTTAGATATTGCGAGTGAATATAGCAAAATGTGGCCACATAGATCAACTATAGGTACCAATAGATCCTATATCATCAACTAAATGTGAAATTTTCATCCCAAAAACTTGTAAACAAGGATGGATATTTGCATGTGTGGGACATATGCAATGTACTTGTTAAAATCACATGTGCAAACATGATTCAAATAATCTGTTTGAACATTTTTAGTCTATTTTTAAGAGTCTTGGCTACCAAGTTATTAAATTCAATGATTCAATGATTCAATGGAATCAGATATCAGCTGATGCTGCAATACCGCCCTCTGTCAAAGTACTAAATTGAAATATGTTACCATCCAGTGGCATATTCATGATGAAAATAACATCTTTGGATATTTTAAGTGCACACAGTCAAAACTGAGCCTAACAGATTCACTATAGGTACTATGCCAGCCTAACAATGTCAACTTTTGATTCCAAACATTACAAAATATATGCATATTTATTCATGTCAGCTATGTAACCATGTTCATGTTAAGATCAGTTGTAGAAAGTTAAATTCAAATAATCAGTTTGAATATTACTTATGTAATCTTTAAAGTGTCAGATAACAAATAGTATTAGTCATTAATAATGCATAAAGCAAAATGGATCATGTGAATTCCCATACTATCATCTAGGCCACAATGCCGCACTACATCAATCAACATCTTAAAGAAACTAAACAATAAAATGGAATGCATTATGTGTTGAACTTACATCATTTGCTGTTTTCTTACATGCAATGGCAAATATACCTAGGAAAAATTTATTTTACCCCTCTGACCTGTATTTCATTCTCTAACAGCTTAATATGATTTTGTAGAGAACTTGAACAGATTCTTGTATAAAGTCTTTATATATCTTCTCTCACTAAATACCCTATAACTATGGTTATAAACAATTACTGATAGCTATACAAGCAGATATGTGTTACTCAGGAAGTCACCCGATCATAAACACATAAATTAACTGTTTGGACCCCAAATAAATAGTTTCAATGACCTAAAGGTAAAAAGCAAAATAGAATTTTGTCTTCATGTATTTTAAATGAGGGTCTCATTTTGGCTAATAATGACATTTTCTCTGATTAAATTTGACAAATATCCATCATTTGAGCTCCTATATGGTGTAGGAGTATATATATATGCTGATATCATTTAATATCATTCCCAAAAAATATTATATATGTGTATACTTGGTGGAAAATTTTCATTTTTTAATTTTTTTTTAAATTTCATTTAAATTTTTAAAATTAAAATTACTTTTTTACTTTTAATTTCATGTTTATATTTTTAAAGTCAATATACATAACATTAATATTTCATGCGTATGTCATTAATAATAAAACTTTTATAACAGTTTCAAGTCTTTACTGACAGGCCATATTACACAATTAATTTCACTATATTGTCTCTACATTTGTTTCTCAATACTGAACTTTCCACTGTGTGACAATCAATACAAATCATATGTTAATCTAAAATACCTTCAAAGATGACTTTACGGTTTAGTTCTTGTCAAGGGTTGACCTGCATTATTTTGAGAGGCTGAATTGTAAACAAAACACCAGGCAACGGAACACAGATTTCACTTCCGGATCATCACCATGACCTTATTACTCAATGTGCACTGTCGCCGAAATACACACAGACAACCACACCATAAGCTCATATTTTAAAGAATAAACAATTGCCTTTAAATCCTTACCAAGAATGCCAAAATCTAACTCTAGTATCACCACCAAATTTAGACAGGAAAAAGTGATCTAAAAATAGACTGGGACTACCTTCGTGGGTGCTGAACCGGATTTTATTAATTGTGTACTGATTCCTTACGTGAAAGTGCCTTAATGTCACCGCTTTAGTCCTAACATTATAAAAACGTTATAATTAACGACCGGTAGGTGGGCATGTCCATGACGTTTCTTGTAACTGCCGATCACAAAAGGACGCCGGCCTCGTGGATCAGTTCGATAAACTTGTTTCTTACTCGGTAGGCCTCGAAGAGTTGTTCTGAGTACCACGCTAGATGATTAAATCCCAGGCGGGCCTTTACTCGTTTTTGTATTGGCGTTGTCTGGGGCGATCTGAGAGTGATCTCCATCATTGAAGGCATACCTCTTTAATTTGAAACCCATTTTCGCTCGCTTGGATCAAGATTATCATAATTTTCAAGACCTCAGCATTGTCGAATAAAAATGTAGGCTTATTTCTTTAATTCCTTTAGGGCGTTTGAGTTGGTCAGGATAAATAGCAGTAGGGTAATTTCCCCTCCTTTGACCACTGCGAAGGAAATGGTGGCTACGAAGCTTGCTGGACCGTAATCTCCCGTTATACGTACTTATGAGTGGATAGTTCCGATATGTCAATCAATCTGGGCGCATTGACCAGTCAAATCTAGGCATTGATTTCACTGCGTATTTACGCGTTGTTATCCGCAACATAAGCTCACTAGCATGGGCTACGCTCGGTTCCCTTCGTATCACCTTGCAGAAGAATTTGAAAGATTACGCAGAGAATCACTGAAAATTTATCTGAAAAAGGTTCGCTGTTGTGCTTACATGCAATATAGAAAATGTATGCATAAGTGTTGTTAATTGTTTCCTTTTGTTACATTAGTTTAAAAAAGTATTTTGAAATAATGGAGCCCTGCATCATTCTTGTTCAATGCTTATAATATTAAAATAAATTCATAGTTAAGGATTACATTTAATGTCGACATGACACAACACCAACCTATACTTTAAAAATTGGATTTTTTTTTCATAATTTCAAATGATAAATTTAATTTCTTGGAATACAATTTTTAGAATAGGAGATTTTTAACAAATATTTTAACTTTTTGAAGAGACGCAACTGTAGTACAGTATTTATTTTGTTTTTATTAAGCTTAAGACTATAAACAACAGCAAACTAGGTCCCGCCATTTGTTTAAATGTTTTTCCTTCTGACTAAAATAAAACAATAAATCTATTGCAAAAATGACTGATTTTAAAAAACCTACAAAATATTGTCAATGAAGTAACATGAAAAGAAGTTACACTAATTGGGGAACAACGGTAAATGCAGATGAAGATATATCCCTTGTTTTGCGTGCCTGTAGTAGCTTTTTTTTGATGTGTCATTATTTTTTGCTTCTATTGTAAGAGATTGTGACAAATGGTTGCTTTAGCTGGATCTGATACAACTTACTAGTTTATGAATGATACCCTATCACTTTTCTGATCCGTCCAACTGACGATACAACTGATAAATAGTGTAAAATATTACATTCAATCAATGAGGCGACTTTGTATAAATTTATTATTTATTTATTGTAATTTTAACACATGTTTTCCTAAAGATAATTAAATTATTACTCCTAAATTTAAAAAGTACTTTTATTCTCATATGACAATTATATAAGTACGATATAAATTTAACGGGTGCAAACAAAGAAAGAACGCTTTAAAGCAATGAAACGAAACTAGAAATTCTGCTGTTTAATAACTATATTCAACTCTACAGAAAGATTTTGTTATTGGGTCCTATTCTAGCAACAATATCTTATTTAAGTTTGTAATGATGTTCGTTCTTCCTCATAGATCGCAAGCAAGATGCTGCAACTTTGATATGATTTTCGCTATCGATAAACATTATTTCATGATTATATAATACTTGTTGTAGTTCAAACCTTTTTTTAACGCACACAGTGAATGATTTTTGCAATCAGGTAGGAAAGTGTCAGAAATATTGTCGAGAATACTGTGAACTTAATTTGTAGTTGATGCTACTGAAGCCGCTATTTTTTTCACAATAGCTTGTGATGAACAGCAATAGTAACTAAGAGGGCGGAGCATATGGCTCTTTGAAGAGACTTATCGTTGATCACTATTTTATCAGCTACGTGTATATCAGCTGCGGACAACAGTGGTTCTTAATGTATAATATACTATTCAATCATTGATATCTAGAGTTGTTGTTCGTTAGTGTACTTTATGTAATTATTGCTAATATAATATAATATAATATAATATAATATAATATAATATAATATAATATAATATAATATAATATAATATAATATGATATAATAATATAATATAATATAATATAATATAATATAATATAATATAATATAATATAATATAATATAATATAATATAATATAATATAATATAATATAATATAATATAATATAATATAATATAATATAATATAATATAATAAATATAATATAATATAATATAATATAATATAATATAATATAATATAATATAATATAATATAATATAATATAATATAATATAATATAATATAATATAATATAATATAATAGCTACAAAAGTATATAACGAACACCAACTCAAAATATCTAGGAATACAAACAGTTTGGGGTCGTTTGAAGTAGTAAAACATGCATATTTCCTTCATAAAAACAACGCAAATAATTACCTTTAAGCCAAACTCAATTAAATTAAAATGTAGGCCAATTGAACAGTTTTTTCAAGGTGATCTGATATCACATCAAGTTAACATTTTATATAAATCTGTATAATAATGTACTATATTCATGTATTATACAATTAAATATAACAACCCAAAAGTATCAATGACGTATGTCTTTAGAATATCTCAAGAAAAGTAGCTTGACTAATTTATTAAATATCTTTTCAAAATAATAATTAATTAAAGAAATATATTTTGGAGGTATGATGATTGTACATTCAATTCATAGAGGAAGATGAAAAAAATGAAGCACTAACTCAAATGTCAGTTAGTGAACTTGAACAATGATCATTAAAATAATGAACTTGATCGGAAATCGCATCACGAAATTTAGCATATTTAAATCGTACACAGCTAGTAAAGGTTATACGCATCACGAAATTTAGCATATTTAAATCGTACACAGCTAGTAAAGGTTATACGCATCACGAAATTTAGCATATTTAAATCGTACACAGCTAGTAAAGGTTATACGCATCACGAAATTTAGCATATTTAAATCGTACACAGCTAGTAAAGGTTATACGCATCACGAAATTTAGCATATTTAAATCGTACACAGCTAGTAAAGGTTATACGCATCACGAAATTTAGCATATTTAAATCGTACACAGCTAGTAAAGGTTATACGCATCACGAAATTTAGCATATTTAAATCGTACACAGCTAGTAAAGGTTATACGCATCACGAAATTTAGCATATTTAAATCGTACACAGCTAGTAAAGGTTATACGCATCACGAAATTTAGCATATTTAAATCGTACACAGCTAGTAAAGGTTATACGCATCACGAAATTTAGCATATTTAAATCGTACACAGCTAGTAAAGGTTATACGCATCACGAAATTTAGCATATTTAAATCGTACACAGCTAGTAAAGGTTATACGCATTATTTAATCCGTCTGAAAGAAATATGAAAACTGCAGAGAAGAAAATAATAAATTATCCTTTTCGGATCGCAGCAAAATGTATAAAACACATATACCTGAAAAAGTAAAAAGACGATAATAAGAAAATATTTCAAAAACGTTCACAATTATTCATCAAAATGTTAACTACTCCGTGATGTGATTTATAAGCTTGTAAAAGCTATCTGAGTGAAATCTACATAAAGCCTGAAAGAAACACACATAAAGTCTTAGAACTAATTCAGTACATGGTACACACTGACATATCAACTTTATGAAGTTAAAATAAAGAAATTCCTAACAAAGTACACTACATAATTCTCATAATTTCAACACTTGTAGAAATAGTTACACGATAAAGGGAAAGGTAATGTTGATGGTATTAAAAGTTCAGGACGTTAAGCGGTGATAAGGTCAGAATGACAGCTGTAAATAAGATCCTGCCACAACTACCGAGGTAAAAATGACGTTAAAGATGTCTATAACATGGAAGACATAAATAATCATGTTAACGCTGGTGAAAGTATGATTAGATTTATGAAAACACCTTATGATTTGTCTATTTTGGATTTAAGAGGACAAACACGCATAACTGAAATTCGCGCAAATTTTATATATAATTTGCTATATGTATAAGTTTCATTTTCTAAAAAATTGTACCTTTCTTTCGGTTTTAATAAAGCAAGGTATTAAAATAAATAATCCAAGGTTTACATTCAACGAAAGTATAGCTAGACGTTGAGAATATTATCACCTTTTTTCGTTTATATAGACTATGCTTTATCAGCCAATATGTACAAAGAGTAGCATATATTCAATACGAGAATCAAACCCATTTTATTCAGAAGAAAAATCTGATATTGAGTTTAGACTGAAACGTTTTAATTTCATGTTACATAGTTTTTAAAACTCTGTTGTCACGTTGGGGACAGAAGAAATATGTATTATCACCAATATTAGTATCAGCAGTCACAATGACGGGAAAATATTGTAAAAGATTTTCTCACACATAGAAAGTAATTTATGTTCAGTTGTGTGCGCCCAATAAAGCTGACGCAGAAAACGAAACTTATGATATACTCACAGAACTTCAAATAAGTTAAATAAAGGGAGAACAAACAAATTTAACAATATAAATTTAAAATTAAGGAAATGTTACGTATCTAGACTCGTACAAAAGTAACAAAAAAGAGCAAAGCCAACAAGCTTTGTAATTTTAACAAAACATGTTTTCCCTAAAAAATCATGGAAAAAGTATGAAAAAGGACTTACGTTTTCCAAACGTAATCCTTGAATTAATAATATAAGTCATGTCACTAAAAAGTTTTTAATGATTAAAGTGTGAATCCTGATGAAAGTCCAAGATGGAAGGCAATGTCGTCTTATACAACCTATTCTGTGTTGTAGTGTCAATAGTTCCTTGTTGAATATATATATATATATATATATATATATATATATATATATATATATATATATATATATATATATATATATATATATATATATATATATATATATATATATTATATATATATATATATGTATATATATATATATATATATATGTATATATATATATACATATATATATATATACATATATATATATATATATATATATATATATATATATATATATATATATATATATATATATATATATATATATATATATATATAAAGAATACAAATCATATGGCGAATAACAACCCTCTCAAGCGTACTGGATCCACCAAGGGATCACGTCTGTCAGGGATTAATTAAAATAGATGCAATAAACCGACGACGAACAGTACGAAACTAGTAACTAACTAGCCTAAGCGCTTTCGACTCCCAATGAGTCTTTTTCAAAGGCAAATACAAAACATAGTTACGACAAACAAATAAACACAAAAACGTTGCGTTTGTAAACCTCTACATTTCTATCTTCAGAGGTTTATGTAGAGGTTTATGTAGAGGTTTACAAACGCAACGTTTTTGTGTTTATTTGTTTGTCGTAACTATGTTTTGTATTTGCCTTTGAAAAAGACTCATTGGGAGTCGAAAGCGCTTAGGCTAGTTAGTTACTAGTTTCGTACTGTCGTCGTCAGTTTATTGCATCTATATATATATATATATATATAATATATATATATATATATATATATAGTTTTAAAACAAACAATACTATCATACAGGTTAGAGAAATTAAATTCGTACTCTACCAAGTTTCGAACCCAGGTCCGTGAGTATATGGCACCCATGGCCTTGCCTGCACGCACCAACCCATATACCTTCATGACTAAGCACGCATCACCAAAAAAATGATGGCACTGAATCTGTATTATATAAGCTCGTGCGTAGCAGACACACCCGCATGTCGACCTAGTTAATAATTCTCATGTATATACACAGTTGTTCCAGATTCATATGGAATAAATCAAGGTATTAGGATTTTTGTATTACAAATAATTATAAATATATACCAGACAGAACAGACTGTGCTATCCCTGGATTCTGTAGTAGAATCTTGATAATAGTGGGCAGAAATAATAGTTTAATACAAACAATACTATCATACAGGTTAGAGAAATTAAATTCGTACTCTACCGAGTTTCGAACCCAGGTCCGGGAGTGATTCAGTGCCATCATTTTTTGTGATGCGTGCTTAGTCGTGACGGTATATGGGTTGGTGCGTGCAGGCAAGCGATGGTGCCATTTACTCGCGGACCCCTGGTTCGAAACTCGGTAGAGTACGAATTTAATTTCTCTAACCTGTATATAGTATTGTTTGTATTAAACTATTATTTCTGCCCACTATTATCAAGATTCTACTACAGAATCCAGGATAGCACAGTCTGTTCTGTCTGGTTATATTTATAATTATTTATATATAAATATATATATATATTTTTATAAATATATATATATTATATATATATATAATATATATATATATATATATAGATATATATATATATATATATATATATATATATGTGTGTGTGTGGGTGTGTGTGTATTAATATTCTGACTTAGATTTAGGAATTATTTCCAATAAATGTCTTTGTCAAAGAAGTTTTATGATGAACACTTATATACATGTTTTCCAGAGAAATTGATTACTAATCCCAAAAAAAAGAAAAAATTCAACCGGCATTCAACAAAAATAATACCTTTGAGCCCGAAGGTATGAATTTCGACAGTCTTAAATCACTATGAACATCAGTTT
>JAEAOA010001276.1:1072500-1219990 GCA_016746295.1 Potamilus streckersoni | reverse complement strand
TTGCTTTTATATGCAACATCATGAGCATGACATGCCTTATCAATAGCATTTATCGGATACTCACCAGGCCGTGGCTGATTTTGATCATCAAGTCTGATATCTAATCTCGTTCCGGGACCACAGTAGCTATATCCTGGAAGGTGTTTTCTCCGGGGTATTTTGCCCATGGGGTTCCGGGGAGTTTTCCAAGTTTTGCGGCAATATCACCTCCGAGTTGCTTTTTTTTAAAAATCGAAATTTTTTTGTACCACATGTTACACACTTACCAGTAAGCGCTAGTCTATTGTTTTTAGTTGTAATGGTTGTCTGATCGGTTGTATCAGTACGCTGTTTACACTTAACACAATATAGATTCATAATTTATATATAGAGTTATGAATATAATTGATTTTTCAGCGACTAAAAGAAGAGAACCGGTAAAACACCACGCAGCGCTTCCGAATTCTGTCCGTGCCATTATAATCGGACCATCTGGATCAGGCAAAACACAATTACTGCTTAATTTGATAGTGCGATTTATGAAATGGGATAAATTATATTTAGTTGCCCCATCCGTAGATGATCAACGGTGCTATGAAGTGCTAAAAGATTTTAATGAAAATGCATCAGAACTTAAAGGTGAAAGTGTAATTGATTTTATAACAGATATTGATGATGCACCATCAGTAGAAGATCTCGATGGAGACATAAACAATCTTGTAGTGTACGATGATGTAATGTTAGATAATCAAAAGAACCCTGCTAGAATATTTTCCCGAGGTAGGCATAAAAACACCGACGTGATATATGTCACTCAACGATATACTCAAATTCCAAAAGTGATTCGCGATAACTGTAATATTCTTGCTGTATTCAATGGCGTTGATACACATACGCTACGAAATATTTGGCAAACATGGTGTTCCGATATGGACTTCAATGGATTTAAAAATTACTTCGGTCATGCTCAATCAGTCCCATATGGATTTATAACAATAAATTTACACGACCCTCGGTCACGATATCGTATTGGACTTGATCAAATATTCGGTTAAATTATTTGTATTAATCAGCAGCAGGGGGAGGGTGAAATGACAACATATTTGCGACCGTAGATGGCAGCAATTTGAGGGTGGTTATGACAATGTATTTGCGACAAAATCGCTAAGGCTCCATTTGTAAAATGGGGTCTTTAATTTTTTTTGGTTAAAATATGAGATTTCGTAGGAAGGCTCCATTTGGCATTCTGAGGCTTTAATCGATTTTGTCGCAAAAATTTGTAGACGTAGATGGCAGCAATTTGAGGGTGGTTATGACAATGTATTTGCGACAAAATCGCTAAGGCTCCATTTGTAAAATGGGACCTTTAATTTTTTTTTGTTAAAATATGAGATTTCGTAGGAAGGCTCCATTTGGCATTCTGAGGCTTTAATCGATTTTGTCGCAAAAATTTGTAGGGTTCACCCTCCCTGCTGCTAAAGGTACTGAATATGATGATTTTTTAAGGAATGAAAATATAAGGGGTATTGATGATATAAGCAAGTGGACTGATGTAGAATATCAAACATTACTCGATAGATTAGATGTAATATTTAAAGACGGAGCTGCTGCTAAAGATGAAATAAACACGGTTACAGAAATTGATGATATGATTCCACTTTATGATAGAATGAGAAACGGTGTCATTGCTCTCACGTTTAAAAAAACAGCAGAAAATAGTAGAGCAAAACCTTTTGGTAGTGGGTGGAGTTTTAGAAGGAAATTTTTTACTTTTGATAAATCTCGTATACAAAAAAGTAGAGTAAGAACAGGAACTGGTATAAAGGTATTTACTTCAACTACTGAAATGATAGGTAGATTAATGTTATTAATATCGTCAAAGGAAGCTGGGAATGATAGTGTTGAACTTGATAATGAAATCATTGACATACTTGATCATCTAAGATCGAGTGAATTACTAACATCTGACGAGTATGAAACTTTACACCGCGACTGAATTGCGGCGACTTAATTTTGTAAAATGATATAATATTAAAGGAATGCAAACAACATTATTACTAAACTCTAGTGAGTCTGCGATAGATAGCGCAAATTTTTCTGTAAATTATATTCCATCTATCCAACTAGATCCTACAAAACAATATGAAATTGGATTAATTTCTTGTACTTGCTGGAATGCTATACCTAACGTGAAAAATGATGTTAACGATGAAATGTATTTTACTATGATTACATCTCCAATATCTACAACAAAAAAATAAAAATTCCGCAAGGAGCTTATAATATTACTGATCTAAAAAAGACAATCAAAGAGTTCATCACAAAAGCTGACGGTGTGGCTGATAATTTTGAATTAGCAGCAAATTATAACACATTGCGAACTAGGATAACTTTGAAAAATATAGCAATCAATCTTGAACCAAGAGAAAGAAGTATTGCACAACTGTTAGGATTTACTGAAAAAACTTACACTGCACTTGATCAGCCTATTACATATGACAGTGAACTGCCAGCAAATATAACAGAAGTAAATACAATATTAGTAAATTGTTCTATTGCTTCTGGTTCTTTTACATCAAAAGGTAGCAAAGGTCAAACGATTTACAGTTTCTCACCAGAAGTCCCGCCAGGTTCTCTCATGCAAATAACTCCACGACATATTATATATTATCCTTTAAACGTTGAAGATCAAATATCAGGTATAATAATGCAGTTGACAGATCAATCAGGAAAACAGTTACATGTTAATAATGAAGTTGTAACTTATTATTTACATCTACGCGAGCAAAAGTAAAAATTATGCAACATCAAATATAATGAAACAAAGAAAAAACGTTTATCGAAGAAAAATAGTAGGAGGATTTTTTGGAAATATATTCACTAAAGTTTTTGAAAAAATTCCGGGTATAGCACGTAAAGTTGCACCAATTGCTATTGACGCTGGTAAAGCTTTTGCAACTGGGGCTGCATCTGCCGCTGGGACTGCGGTGGGACAAAAAATAGCTGATAAAATAAAAGGTGATCCACCGACTGCATCTGAAATAAAACAAGCTATGTCAGAAATCTCTCCAACAAAAGAAACTCAAAAAGCTATGATAACAACAACAAAAAAATTATTATCACCAAAGGGCGAGCAGATCATACAAAAATTAATATCTAAAGTAACAGTGCCGCAATAAACTTTTATATAATCTAATAAAATAAAATGTCTGTTAAAATTTTTCTCGAGTTAACAGAAACTTATCACATCGACAACGATGTGACAGAATTCGAGTTTGTTGAGTATCTTGATGAAAATTCTAACGAACCAAATAAAGCTGGTATTAGAACTTTTAACACCAGAGACGAAGATGTATTTCTACTGCCACATAAGGCTATGTTAGAAGTTCGTGGTCAGATTATGACAGTAGCCAATCCACCTGCTGCAATTGCAGTTGGAGAAGAAGTAGCTCTTATAAATAACGGCTGGTGTTTATTCAAAAGTGCTAGATATCAACTGGCCAATCAAACTATAGAAGATATTTCAAGTCATCTACAAGTTGCAAGTACAATTTTACAAGCCCGACGAGGTAACCAACAACAAAATAATGCAATATTTGATCACTCTGATGTCAGACGAATATACGCTAGATTAAATTCAAAGCAATATCCAGAACGAGCTATCGAGTGCAATTTTGCTGATGACGTTAATAAAAATATTTATCGACCGTACATGTACCTGCTTGACGCAATACAAAAATATCAAGATGTTGAAGATGGAACTCAAATATCAGCAGAGGAATTTCGTACGCTTTATCCTATATTTCATTTTGATGTTAGTAAACATAACAAGCGAGCTGTAGACAGCACAGCGGATATTGAAATTACCTGGACACTTGGGGCGGTTCCAGTGGCGCCGTTGTACGTATACGCATTAGTGATTAGTGATAGATTTATCACGGTAGATTCTATTGGAGGTAAAATGACAGTTCAAGTTTAATCTACAGTTGTTATATAAAATGGCAAATTATATTGTAAAAGAAGTGTATTTAACCGATGGCCAAGTAAAAAATTAGTAGCTGCTATTGCAAAACGAGAACAGGTATCATTAAAAATCAATCCTAATATTTCTGATGGTGTTTTAACAAAATTAATGCTAACAAAAAATCAAGTAAAGAAGTATGATCGTAAAAAAAACTTTTGTTTAAAATTTGAGTGCTGCACAAATGACAGCGATGGCAAAAGAAGGTGGTTTTCTTGGTCCAGCATTATCAGTATTAACTAGTACAATAATACCTAAAATTTTACCAGTCTTAGGCACATTAGGACTAGCAGCAGCGTCTGGAGCAATATTTGGCGCAACGAAGAAAGCAGTCGCAGGTAATGGTATCATTCGTGGAAGTGGAATAAAAAAATTGTAAATTTTATGTAAATAATATATTATAATGCCACAAAAGAAACAAAAATCGCCAACAACAAAAAAAAAAGAAAATAATAAAAACAAAATCGCCAACACCAAAATGCAAATGCATATGCAATCAACCAAAACAAGGAGGAATTATTCCAATCGCTCCACTTTTGGCGGGACTAGCAGGAAGTCTGCTGCCAAATCTTTTAGGAATCGGACGTGGTCTAACATTACCGGGAACTCGACCACCCCGTTGAGTAATTTTGATATCATTGATAAGTTAAAAGTGGTTCCTGGATTTCACGGAGTTTATTCTAAAGATGAACTCGCAGCAATAAAATCACCATCAGCTGTCAGTTCGTGTTTTATTAACATATAAGATTTTAATGACGGATCCGGCACGCATTGGGTAGCAGTTTATAATAATAATTATTTTGACTCGTTTGGACTTCCTCCAAGCGATGTAATAAAAAAGTATATGAATAAAAAATTTAACAAGATATATTATTCATCAAATCAACTCCAACCTGTTGGAACGTCTGCTTGCGAATATTATTGTATTATGTTTATCCAACAGACGAATTAGAAATCTCAATTTTTTAAAATTTATTTTACAGTTTGACAAGCATCCTTCTCACGCTAATGATGAGATCGCAATAAATTTTATCTAAACTTAAAAATAGAATAATGTCAACATACTGTCTCAAGTGTAGAACTAAAACAGAAAATATTAATGAAACAACAGAAAAAACAAAAACCAACAGGATAATATTAAAAAGTTTTTGTGCAGTCTGCGGAAAAAGAAAAAATATGTTTTTAAAGAAAGTGTTCCCAGCGACAGTTTCCTCAGAGATGTCGCTATAATCTGGTTATCCTGAAATTATTTTAGTCGACGACTAAAAATATAGAATGATATGCAACTGTGATTCTGACAGAGATTTGTGTCTTGAGCAAAATAAAATTGTCGCATACTGCCAATGTTGAAACAACATAGAAATAATAGGGTAAGGTATAGATATACATAAAATTATTGGAAAATTACCAAAACCAAAAGGCGGTTAAACATTGCCAGGCCATCGGTATACTGGTCCGTGGAATCCGCTAGATCAACAACTAGATGAAAACGACAATCCATTGCCAGGTCAAGAGCCTTATAATCAAGTGGATGCAATAGCGATGCGTCATGATATCTGTTATCGTGATCATGAAAACTCGAAAGCAGATTGTGATAAAGTAATGTTAGATGAATTACGTGATATGGAGCCAACAAATCTACGAGAACGTTTTGATAGAAGATTTGTTCAGGGAATGATAGGAGCAAAATATAAACTCGGACTCGGTAGAAAAAGTATACGATGATCTTGCAGTCGAGCTGCACAGACCTATAAAAAAAAGTTCCAACGATGTAAAGTTGTCGCTAATGGTGTAGATGATATCTGGGCAATAGATTTGGTGGATGTATCCAATGTAGCTGTGTTTAACGTTGGCGCTGATGGTGCTCCAAAAAGGTATTTGTTTAATGTTATAGATGTTTTTAGCAAATATGCTTTCAGTGTACCTGTTTCGGATAAGACAGGAACTTCAATGACTGATGAGCTAAAACAAATAATAACGAGTACAGAAAGAAAACCGAATAAAATATGGACTGATCACGGATCCGAATTTTTTAACAAAACGTTTGAACAGTTTCTAGAACAAAATAATATAAAAAGGTATGTTACAGGAAACGAAGGTAAAAGCGTTGTTGTTGAGAGATTTAAGAGAGAAATTACACAAACATATGACAGCTAAAAACACCAACAGGTACATCGATGACCTTTCTCAAATCGTAGGTGAATATAATAACACGCAACGCGAACCATCAAAATGACACCTAAAAAAGCTATTAAAAATCCAATATTAGCAAATGAAAACATGTACCGCAGACATAAATTTAAGGTTGGTGATAAAGTTAGAATTTCTTTGACAAAAAAGGTATTTGCAAAAGGATTTACTCCAAACTGGAGTGAAGAAGTTTTTGTAGTTGATAAGGTACATTTCACAATACCTGTAACGTACGTTTTAAAAGATCTGGCAGGGGAACCGATCGTAGGTAGTTTTTATGAACAAGAACTACAGAAAACTGAGCAGGACGTTTTTGTTATCGAGAAAGTGATTAGAAAAAAGGAAATAAAAGTTTAGTCAAATGGCGTGGGTATAGCGATAAATTTAACAGTTGGATCCCAACTAAGCAGATTATGATATAATGTTATTATAAATTTTCTCATACTTTTGTTTGACAGATTCACATTTTCCTGGTTTACATAACGATATTAGATACTGCTTACGATCGTCAGAGATCGTCATTAGATCAAAAATCTTGACAAATATGAAATCAAATTTGATATTTTTCTGTCGGTCTGGAATCCTGATGTTTAAGAAAGGTTTGATTAGCTGCCAAAACAGTTGTTGTTCGGCAACGGTAAAATTAAATTTCATTATTTTTTTGCAATGTGATACTTGACATTATATCGTTTAGTTTTTGGTCTGCTGTAATTTGATCTGTCAGCAACAGTGACTATTTCACCATCATCATCAGATTCGCTGTTATATAAAATATCATCTTCATTATAACCAATAGATTTGTCTATGAAATCTTTGGAAAATGTGACCTCATCACTGACGACCTTATCGCTGGCAACTTTGTCGCTAGTATCTTCTTCGTAGAGTTCAGCGAGTCGTTTCATCAAGTCCATTATTATAATACATTTGTATCTAATTTATTATTATAAGATGACTGATGAGATAAAATATCACCAAAAAGTTAATATAGTAAATTACAACGAACTAGCCGAAGCGGTATATATTTTTATGATTGGTGTAAAGGGAGATAATGCTGAGAGGATTGCAATGTTAAGAAAAGACTGTCATGGGATGCTCTGCTAAAGTTTAGTAAGGTAAGGTTGGAATTACTGACTGATGTTGATATGTTCAATTTTATTGAAAAAGGTATCCGAGGCGGTATTAGCGTGATAACAAAAAAGTATGCTGAAGCAAACAACAAATATTTGAAACAGTATAACCCTGACCTTCCTTCGAAGTATATAGTTTATCTAGATTGTAATAACTTGTACGGGTATTCGATGGCAGAACCAATGCCTCTTGGTGGATTTCATTGGATCACGGCTGATCGATTTCTATCGGAGACAGAAAAAAAGATACCCGAAAATGTTTCCTATTTCGTTGAAGTTGATCTTGATTATCCAAATTCGCTACACAAATTACATAACGATTATCCTTTCTGTGCGGAATCGATGGTCATAGATTATAGTTTGTTATCAAAAGAACAACAAGCGTTAGCATCATCAAGGCAACATTCCATGGTCAAGAAACTAGTACCAAATTTACTTGATAAGAAAAATTACGTTTTGCATTACAAAGTTTTAAAACAAGCAGTCGATGCTGGTCTTGTGTTGAGAAAAGTTCATCGTGTACTAAAATTTAATCAGTCGCCGTGGATGAGAGGTTATATTAACTCAAACACTTCAAGAAGAGCTGCAGCGAAAACAGAGTTTGAGAAAAACTTTTTTAAACTGATGAACAATTCCGTTTTTGGTAAGACGATGGAGAATATTAGGAAACATGTAAATATTGAAATAGTTAATGATGTCAATCGCAGAAACAAACCTGTGTCAGACGATGATTTTGTGAGCATGAAAATATTTAATGAAAATCTTGTTGCGATACAAAGAAGAAAAGTAAATCTAAAACTAAACAAGCCGATCTATGTTGGAGATGCAGTGTTAGATTTATCAAAGTGGCTGATGTACGATTTTCATTACACTTTTGTTAAAAATCAGTGGCCGGCTAGTAGATTATTGTTTACTGATACTGATTCGCTCGTATATGAAATCGAATGTGAGGACATCTATCAGGACATGTACAATAATCGACATTTGTTTGATCTTATCCACCGATTATCCACGTGACAGTAAATTTCATGACGACATAAATAAAAAGGTTTTTGGTAAGTTTAAAGATGAAATGAACTCAAGCGCTATCAAATACTTTATCGGATTACGTAGTAAAATGTATGCCGTATTATTGGACAATAATAAAATAACGAAAAAAGCAAAAGGTCTGCCTCGTGATTTTGTTAAAAAGTTTATGAAATTTGATGACTACAGGTGTGCGCTTGATGGCGGTGTTAGTTTTATGAGAGCTATGGCAATTCGAACTAATCATCATAAACTCGAAACAGATGTCATTATCAAACGTGGATTGTATAATTTTGAAGACAAACGTTATTGCGAAAATAGAGTAGATACATTTGCCCTTGGGTATTGTCATGATGATAGATCTATACTCGACATTATCTTTTCCAACTGAAATTTTATCTAAACTTATAAAATAATGTTTGAAAATTTGACAATGACAAATAGCTACAATAGTAACATCAAATATCTAATGATGGACGATAAACAATTGACAGTTGAATTTAATAATGAAACAGCAGGTATATGTTTTAATGGAACACGTGACAAGTTAAAACTTTCTCTCATCAGATCTGATAACAGCGTGTATTTCAATTATCTCGAACAATTGTATCAAAAGTTGCTAGCGGAATTTAAAAACTTTCACAGCCCCATTAGCCAACAAAACTATACTAAACTCACAATTGATCTAGATCGGTCAAAGGTGTATTTTATCGACAAAAAATATCCTCTAAACAAACCATAAATGAAAGATTTGTTTGAGTCCCGTCGCTGTGTGAGCGGTAAAGTAAAAATTAGTATCTATAGTCGTGATAGTGAAGTATTTTTAATATCAACAGTTGAAACATTAATCATTGGTAATGAGATATAAAATAATATCATTTTCATTCTAATGCTAGTTTAATTTTCACCTTGTTAACTGAAACGTTCTAATGTACAGTTTAATTTTCATCCTGTTATCTGATAAAAAATTTGTGGTAAAACCCATTTGCTGTCTTTAGAATAATCGTATTCCACGCATGCGCTGTTCTAACAAATTCGTCACTTCTGTTGACAGAGCTTATCGCATTCCAACACCTGTTGTTTTGTCTGGTTACAAAATATCTGTCTACATAGTAGTAGTATAGGGAAATGAGGCGTTTGGCGGGGGTGGGGGAGGAGGTGTGGGAGAGGTGGTGGGCCAAAACCCTCATTTTCCTATACTACTACTAGGAAATGAATGATATTGCAGTATATATTTGTTCATTTTTATGTTGGAATGACGACTGTTGGATACTATACAGTGAAATTTAAATAATACTTTTACATAATTTTGCTTTGTAGACATTTCGTATTTTGCGATTTCGTTAACTACTTTGCCCTCGATGTATTTCATAACAGGCTATCGTCTTGAAAACGCCATTTCCTCAAGTTGTACCTCCAGTGGCTGGTATATCCAGGTCGACATGTACAGGCTAAGGCAGATCTACCATGATGCACGTGCATCTGACATCTACCTCGGAGAAAATTCGTGCACTGGATACAGCAATGGTTACACGCTTGTATTCCAACATGGTATCAGAAGCTGTCTAACGAGTGAAACGGTATGATACATAGAAAAAAATACATATGTTTTGTTCCGAGCGGTTGGAAAGAATGAGTTTGATACAGCGTAGGAATGTCAAGGCCACCAGATCGGGACTATTGTTCAATACGCTGTGTCAAATGAGTTATATCCCCTAATGTGGTTTTGTATGTATTACATATCCCATTTTTTCAGACATTCTTTTAGTTTTTTTGATGTGTACTTCTAAGTTTTATGAAAGATACCGTACAACCCTTAACGTATACATCTATGTAACCATGGCTAAACCTATATAAACTGTGCAGTTGCACCATCGGTCTGTCTTCATTCAAATATGGATTTACGGTTTAGCTATAAATTATATAAAACAAAATGTATGGGACATACGAATTGATTTATTCTGCAGTCACAGGCAATTGTGTGTTTTACTTCATTATAAATGGAAGACAGGTTTTGGACCAGTAAGTGGTCCCTTCTCTTACATTCTACTTACTGAGTATATCTCTTCTTGCTAGCAAATCTTATGGCACAATTTACAAAACTAACACTAATTAAATATTCTCAAGTTCATACAGGAAGCCCATTCATGTAATGTACATTGAATCTATTTTTACGTTTTCAATTAGTACAAAATATTATTGATTCATTGAACTTAAAGTGACAATTTATAAGTTCCGGCATATTAATAAAATGTGGACTAGTTTTTTTTATTTAAATATTCATTTGCATATGTTTTAGCCAGAAAAATCTTAACAACATTGTTGTATTGATCTGTTTTCTTCTCTTTATTGTCTACTTTAACAGTCGCAAGAATTTAAAATGTAAACATATTTTGTATCTCTATGTGCCCCTGTAATCTTGAGAACTTTTTAACTGGATGTAGTTGTAATTTGGGTCACAATTAAAACAGGTTCTGCTCCCTGTATTACGTTTACCTTTATGTTGCAAATGTTTGTCAGTTTCATCTACTGATTTACTAAAAAAAAATTCGATTCCTCTGTAATTATAGTAGTCAAATTGTAAGCCCTTCCACTTAAACTTGTTCCTTAAACACAATAATTACGCAGACCATATTTTTGAACCTGATGCTGAAATGGACCTATGCTGTACTTGTTATTTTAGATGGGTTGTATTGTGGAATGTCTTTTGGGAATTGAAGTCGGCATGAAGTTTTCTCCAAACATGATGCATTTCGAACTATGACTTGAATCTTCACAGGGCCCTCTTTGTCTTTCTTCCTTTATATAGACTTCAACAATTTAAATACAAGATTTTAGCGGTAACGTATCTCTCTCTCTCTCTCTCTCTCTCTCTCTCTCTCTCTCTCTCTCTCTCTCTCTCTCTCTCTCTCTCTCTCTCTCTCTCTCTCTCTCTCTCTCTCTCTCTCTCTCATATATGATGTCAGTTTACACACCAGCTTCATCTTAGAATTAATTATCAAACGTACTGCCCAAAATAATGTTGTCCACCATGTTGTCCACCTATACTAAATCTAATTTCTCGGCCTCAATATCTTTATAGTCTGCGGAAAAGCGGCCTTTTTCGCCAAATATAATCGTATTTCTTAAACTTACTCTTAATACATATGTTGGCATCTTTGAGTAATATAAGATGTATAGCAATAAATAATTTCTGATGTTTTAAGTGGTCTATTATTTAATATTTTAAGTTGTAAAAGTAGTTACAGGGCTTGTTGCACGATACGGAATTATTGAGGTGTACAATACAGAATTATTTAGGTGTGCTATAGGGAATTATTTAGGTGTACAATACGGAATTATTTAGGTGTGCGATACGGAATTATTTAGGTGTGCGACACGAAACTATTTAAGTGTACGATAAGGAATTATTTAGGTGTGCGATAAAGAACTATTTAGGTGTACGATAAGGAATTATTTTGGTATGCGATACGGAATCACAGGCTGAAAATCTGTATGGAATGTCAGATGAGTAGTTAATAGGGGTACTTTACCGACAGCGTATCTTAATGTTAAAAAATGGTGTTTGTACTTTGGAGACAAGGGGAATTTAACATGGGTACGATACTTTGACGACAAGGTAATGTATGTATGTATGTATGTATGTATGTATGTATGTATGTATGTATGTATGTATGTATGTATGTATGTATGTATGTATGTATGTATGTATGTATGTATGTATGTATGTATGTATGTATGTATGTATGTATGTATGTATGTATGTATGTATGTGTGTGTGTATGTTTGTGTGTATGTATGTATGTATGTATGTATGTATGTATGTATGTATGTATGTATGTATGTATGTATGTATGTATGTATGTATGTATGTATGTATGTATGTATGTATGTATGTATGTATGTATGTATGTATGTATGTATGTATGTATGTATGTATGTATGTATGTATGTATGTATGCATGCATGTATGTATGTATGTTTAATGATTTAAACCAGGAACAAGTGCATTTGGCTTAAACTTGGTCACATCACTCATTGCGATAAACCGTGTATAAACGAATACTGCAGAATCACATGCAGAGCATCAAGCATGGAAGTACAGGACCAAAACCTTGTGTTCAGTGTGGTATTGGAATCAGAGGAAAAACAGTTATGCATAAAATGTGAAGGTAAAAAATATTGAAAACTGAAACGATACTATGACAAAAAAATACCTTGTCAGGTAAATCTCCCATAAAAACAAAGATTACCTGGAAAGGTATGAAAGTAATGATGTAGACAAATAATATTATATAAATGGAGAAAAATAATTTATAATAACATCCAATATATACAAATTACGAAGCGTCGCAAAAATGATATAATTTTAAACTTTCGGTAAAAAAGAAACAGTCGGTAGCCTTGATAAATTTGGTTATTTTAGATTCAGTGTTGGTAAAGGTTAAAATTATTTTTCACATTGGTTTACATTTGAATATTTTTTTTCGACTGACTGAAAACGGACATTTAGTTGACCACGCAGATAGAAATCCACAGAACAACGAAGTATCTAACTTGCAAATTACTACACAGTTAGAAATCTAAGCGTGCAAATACAGGAGCGTGTAAAAAGAACTATTAAATCCACAAATACAGAAACAGGCTAAGAAATTTTGTTCCCATCTTTAAACTCGGCAGCCAGATATTTTGGCATAAATCCACGATCAGTATTATTTGTAGCGAATAAAACATACAAATCCGCATATTCAATAACATATAGCCAGCAGATAATATTTGAATATATTAAGTAGCTTTTCAAAATATGTTGCTTTATGCAAGCGCAAATTATATCGCAGATATTTCGTCGACTGTCGTTGCCATGAGTTTGCTTACCCATTACCACGGTCACAGCCCCCTCCCCACCTCACCGTCACAGTTCTCAGAATCAAATATAATTTTTCTCAATTGCATTACATGATTATCTATATTTTTTTCTTTCGTATGCGTGAGACAATGCAGTCCTTATCCTTTTGATTGAGCGCGTAAGAGGTGCAAGTAGCTTTATTTGTGTGTCGTTTACCATTGCCTAGGATTCTAACAGAGATTGACAAATATATTTTATATATCGGTATTTGGAAAGTAATGTGCATTTATTCTCAACTTTGCGTTGCTGTAGTAAGTCAAAGTAACACATACTGTTTTGAAGATTAAATATTATCGGACATTTTTATTCCGTCATGTTTAATATTTTAATAGCAGAAATATCATCAGCAATACTTTCTCTGTTCATATATTATTTTAGTTCCATCAAGTTTGTTCTTTCTTGCGAATAGTAATGAATTATTTGGCTGTAGTCTTCCAAATGGTTTTGATCTAATATTAGACCAGCTATAATAAACCCAAAGCTGCACAACCGCTATTTCTTTTGCAGGAATTGCGGATGGAATGTAAACGCTAAACTCAGGACTGGTCGTACTTAATAAAATCATTGTAGTTTTTGACTGTGTTGTATTAGTGACGATCTGCTGTAATAACTCTCTCGACTCAGATATTATTATTATTATTATTATTATTATTATTATTATTATTATTATTATTATTATTATTATTATTATTATTATTATTATTATTATTATTATTATTATTACTAATTATTTATTTATTTATTTCTCCATTATGGCTATTGTCAGTAGCGATTATGAATGCTTTACCGTAGGTTTTCATTATTGTTGAAAATTCCTCGTTGAATATTTTACCATCACTAAGATAAAATAAAACACATGAGATTAGTTTAGAATAGGC
Organism: Potamilus streckersoni; assembly: GCA_016746295.1. NCBI lineage: Eukaryota > Metazoa > Mollusca > Bivalvia > Unionida > Unionidae > Potamilus > Potamilus streckersoni. The sequence goes on along the minus strand of JAEAOA010001276.1, from coordinate 1,205,863 downwards.
TGCTGTTGCTGTGTGTAACTTTGTTATGTTCTCGCGTTATTTTTCATTGGTGAATGTAGATATCTTTTTAGTGATAATACTGAGAATACCTGAGATATTCGTTGACGTTGAAACAACAATTGTTACAACTGCAGGAGCTTTCATTGTTATCATTGATAATAATTATCTCGAGCCAGCAACAATAGCAGAAACTGAGTCAACAACTATCTCAATGACAACCATTTGTTTGCGATATTTTTTATACTTTTACTGTAAAATTGTCAATGACATTTTTAGTTTGGTCAGGCAGTCACATAATTATATCTGTGACATTGAACGTCGATAGAAGTTTCATTCATTATACTATAACGTTAAGTAATTAATTGAATTACAAATTCCAGACACCACCAGTAATTAGCCATATATTTATCAGATGATTCCATCGTAATTGGTTCCCCAGAATCTTTATCCAACATTACAGATACATTTCTAGAAAAATTATCGCTTGATGGAAATATGGTAAATATTCTAAAATCTGCATCGCTAAGTTCAAACAGCCTATATACACCAGCGACTTCTGCGGTGTGTTTGATAGTTTTATTTATTGGTGTCCACACGCCAGATTAAGAAGCAATTGTGTACACAATATTTTTAATCTGCTGGTGAGGAATTTTAATCAGACTGTTTTTTTTTTTTTTACAATATTAGGAATTCCACTGATAATATCGCTGAGTCTTGTGTTAATATCAGCGAGTTTTATGTCAACAGTTGGTGGAATTCCAAATATCCATTTGTGGTTCTGTTTATGTTTCTGCGAAAATTTAAAAACGTACCTACGTGATTAGTAAAATCAGTTTTGAGGGTTCTTATTTTATTGTTGTTTGGAACTTCCTTATCATGGACGTATTTTTTTCGTAGCAGAATCAAATTCAGATTATGGTGTTCTGAGATTATTAAAGCCATTATTTTTCATGTTGAAAATGTACGAATTATACCACCATTGGCTAATACATACTTAGATTCTAGATCGTTGACGTATATTTTTTGATGCAGCATCATTATCCACGTTTGGGTTTCCAAGTTCTTTAAATTTATTTCGATTCATGAAAATGCTACCCGTGAATGAAGCACAAGTTTTTTTTATATAATCGCTAACTGACTTACCCGAATCTTGCATTTTACCTTGATCAGTAAAAGTAACGATATTATCAACAACTGCAGTAGGAATTCATATAAGTACATCTGACAGTTCTATATTGCTTGTCTTTAATCGTCCTTGTTTATCCTGAAAAAACAAGAACTTCATTTTAATCCACACTTGTAATATTTAATAAATCGTCAATCTCATTTCTGAGCTGATCAAGAGTTGCATAATTAGATAAATCACCTTGCTGCTGAGCTCTATCACGAGTAGATCTTCTGTAAATGTCAACCATTATATTTATCAATGTTTAAATTTGACAATGTGGTATATTCATGCACGACTTTTTGGGGTGGTTATGTTTATTTTGATATAGCGTCAAGTACATTAAGTACTTCACGACCACATATTGGTGGATCAGTTAATGTTTGTGTTGGTAACGTTGAATACCAGATTAGACCACTATTATTGCTGACATAATGAAGAAAGTCTTTTGGTGGCGCCAATCCATATGAAACAAAATAAATAGTTCCACGTGGATCAATTGCATATCCAACCCATTTGGTGCCTTTTCCAGAGTTTTTATCGAGATTGATAATACCAGTCCCTATATTGTTCGGTTGTTTTGGTAATTGATCGCGCATGAAAACACCTCTAAAGTTTTTTTTATTTTTAGTTGTGTAGCAGCATCGAGTAAATGAAAACAAATGAAAAAAGTAAACTGCCCCAGGAAGTCTTAGGCCGTTTCCGTAATCTGAATATGGGATCCATGGCAATCTGAGACATTTTCCGTAATATGAATATTGGGTCCCTGGCAGTCTGAGACCTCTTCCTTTTCCTTTTATTTGGATGTTCCTTTTGTTCCCTGTCCTGTTGCTTTTTTAATGCCATTGCGGCAGCAGTTCAAACAGCGCCCAATGCATCTGCTTTTGCAACAGCTATGGCTACAGCGGCTATCAAAGCTGGTATAGCTGCGAGAAGTTGAAATATACCAACTGTCATAGGGATGTCTTTGATAGCATCTAGAGAAAAATTAAGTTTTGACGCCTTATTTGATTTTTTGTTTCATTGAAGTTTTTGAACTGACGCTCGATCAACGATAATTTATTTGAACAGCTCATCTGTTCTCGCTTTAGCGATATGTTTATTTCACAGTTATATTTCGATCCTGACTGTAGCCTTTTAATCTGACCATGTGTCAGGTAACACTAACGTGATTGTATAACATTATAATTATAACAGATGATCTAATTATGTGTTACATATTTTGTACTGGAGTATCAACGACTCTCACTCGTCCACCAACATCTTCAAGTAATATCGTCTTATCACTGAGTATGACTACGATTGCCCTATAATCAGCAATAGCTTACACACCTGATACATGATTTTGATCGAAATTCACTAGTATATCCTCAAATGGTTCTTGATGTCCATTTATCCTTAATGAAACTTCAGAAACACCAAGATTGTCAAATATCATAATACTATGATTTTGATTATGTGCTCGTACAGCATCTTGTAATGCAATAAATATGTATCTTGGTGCATAAACACCTTGCTTAGAAGATATTTGCCATTAAATAAACCATTAATATTACTTTGGTTAGCATCTGTGGTTAATGTCAACCATGATAACACTGATTTACCGCCTTGACTCTTGAAAGATAGCAACCGGTCTTCCTCAGATATTGTGGGAGTCCTCATTGGAATCCACAATTAAAATATGGTAAGAATAACTTTACCAGGTTCAACACCAGTGGGTCGCCAGATTGCATCATCGTTGGTACCCTTTCTTACAAGTACAACTGTATATGCTTACCTCATAACTAACATTTCGGACATGTCTACAGACTCCAAAGATATGTGACAGTGGAATTGCACATGAAAATATTCTTCTATTACCTTTTAACATTCCTCGACGTGATCTAAAACGTAGGTTGAAATCTGGATTTACTTTTATAATCATTCTCTCTACATCCGCATCGGTGTTTCTAGCAAAATTTGTTGGTCGTCCTATTTGATATTCTTGGTACTCTGCAGAATTAGAAATATTATTGATGGACCAGTTGATCTTGAGTAATCATCGCTGTATCGTGCTAAACCCAATATCGTTGTGGCAACGTCGAAGTCTTTCTGAATTGATTCAATAATTTTTCCGTTAATCATGTACGTAGCGCTGTCAAACAACGCCATAATACCATTATTAACAAAACTAATAATAGCATAATCGGCGTATTCAGTATCATCTTATTTTATAATTTCACCTTCGACTTTGATAAACACCACAGCAAGTAGAACTTATTTGCTTGTATCCTGCATTTGCTGATTTGAAACTCGTGTTTCATAAGAATAATATTGATAATCACCCACAGACTTATCCTTGAGTACTGATGCATCTATGTCAAACGCTGGATCAGATATGCTCTTGACCATCTTTATTTATTTGCTATTGTCTAACACGAAGACCACTTCCAGAAGTGAGACAATTTCCTGCTATATGTTTTTATTTTCTCTGATAATGGTACATTAGCCAACTCTACTAGTTTTTGATTATCAGCTTGATTTATTATTTTACTAATATTTGCAGGCATTACTTCAGTGCAAGCCAATTTTACAGGTTGAGGTTTCCGTCGTATTAATAGTGCTAGTCTACCTTTGATTGCTGATAATGATTTACTAGCTACATTGCCAACAGCACCAATACCTTATTCACCATCAACATCAATAGTTTTCATTCCCAGTTGCTTTGCAATCGGTATTGCTTATGGGGCTATCCTGCTAAACAGTCCCTGTAAACATCACCTAGTCTATCTTTGAGGGTTGTTTTGTATACTGGTAATCGAGAATTTACTGCCCTGTCCATGGTTGGTCCACGTTGAGTACTATGTATAATCATTCTATTATAATTACTGTATTTAATTACATATTCAATCCAGTGACTGTCACTATAGTAGTCATCAGCGATTTCATGAATGAGATATCGATCTATATATATTAACATTAATAATTCCACCTGTGAATAGTTCTTTGCAAATATCAGCTGCTTCATTAATGATTTTTGAGGAATTATTACCAGCTCGCTTTCCCCCGATGAGGATTTCTAGTCGATCAACATCAGCAAGAATGTTATTGGGACAAGTAATAAGACCACTTCCTACACCACCTCCAGTTGCACCGGAAGCGTCTTGAAATTCTTCCTCTGCTATTTTGGCTGGTTGTCATAGAGATTTCAATAGTACCATCATTTTTTCTAAATGTTTATCATGTTCTAGTTTTTTTTGTTTAATTTATTACATTAGTTGTAATTGTGGAGATTGTGGTGATTCAAATTGTAATTATTGTGGTGATAGTTGTGGTGATGATGATAACTATTGTAATTGTTGAAGTGATCCTTGTGTTGATGGCAATGTTTGTTTACCTCGTTTAGCATTTTCTTCTACAAATTTGTTAAAATTGTTAATATTTTCCTCAGATCCGGAAAATCAGCAGCGATGCAATAAACATCACTGATCCAATTAGCACGTTTTAGAGATTTCAGGTGCCATGGTTTTAAATATTTTTTACTTTCATAATATCCAAACGAGGCAATATCAAATAATTGGTTTGGGTCCCTGGTAGTAGCAATACCTTCAGGCGTAAATATATCCATTATCTTAGTTCTGGTATTTAATTGCTGTAGCAGTGATGACTGAGCTGCTTGAATATGACCAGCAATATCAACAGGCAATGTTTCAAGAACTTTTTGTGTTGCCTCAGTTGCTGTAACAATTTTCTTTGTTGGTTTGACAATCTGTTTAAAAAATTGTTGTATAATATCTTCAAATTCTACCTGAGACTCCTGACGAGATTGCAGTTGTCGTTTGCTAAATCATGGACGGGTAAATATTTTCTAAATGCTCTAGTCACTCTCGAGCTAATCTAGCTGAATGTGGTTCTCTAATAGTCATCTATTATTAATATCTATAGCGGCTGTTTAATTTATAGCAGTAGGGAGGGTGAACGACAAAAATTAGGTGACCAGACAGGTAAATGAAATTGCATAAAAATTTGGAACAAAAATGTGTCAACAGTAAAAAAAAATTGAGCTAAAAAACGATTTCTATTACCCGTTTTTAACTGTATGAAAATAAACAAGTTAGAGGCGCTGTTTTATTATTTGACCTTGTTTTTTCAGCCCATGTAGGAACCCTTATTTTTGCTTGCGGGGTCGACCAAAACGTTGTAAGGTTCACCCTCCTTGCTGCTCAAATATTAAATAGTTCATATAACCTTAAAAAGTATAGGAACACAGATAATGATTACCTGTAAGGTATATAGCTTTATGATTCTCGATGAATGAACAGATTTTGCGCAAATCTTGTTCTCAATTTATATTTTAGACTTATCATCAAGGTTGAATATGGATATTATTCGTCTAGCTAGTTTTTGCTTTCATTCTTATCGATTTAGAACGAGGCTCCCGTCTCCCTCATTGATATTCTCTTTGTCTGTGTACGTCATCAGACATAAATAAAATTAATTTCAATGCAAATTTTAAAAAAAATACAATTTAGAGATCGTTTCAATCCTAATTTTACAGACAAATTATATATATATTTAACATTTTCTAAATCTTATTATCCTTCAATTTTTACTATAAGAATAACCGGTATAGAATCAAATATCCGGGATATAATCTGCGTTACATATGTTCAAAAAGTAAAAATAGATGTCGCTTTGGCTTGTAGACTTTTAGGGAATTATACAACGTTTTCAGTTTCTGCAACTAGTCTTTACAAGCTGGTTGTATTTATACTTTTAGCACATGTGAAGACAACCATGTAGAGGTTTACAAACACAACGTTTTTGTGTTTATTTGTTTGTCGTATATATGTTTTGTATTTGCCTTTGAAAAAGACTCATTAAGAGTCGAAAGCGCATATATATATATATATATATATATATATATATATATATATATATATATATATATATATATATATATATATATATATATATACGTGTGTGTAATGTTCATTTATCATAAACATAAATTATATTTGTTTCTGTATCGCACAGAGCATGAATTTTTTTAACAATTCAAAATGCTATGCACTCTTTGTATTTTCTTTGTATACTTCTGGGGAAATGACGTGTTTTCTGTCTCCAAATATGGTCATGTTGTTTAAATTTGTTTATCGAATTGAAAATGTTGTAAAATCACACTATATGAGCCAGTTGTGTGAGTTAATAAGGATATCATATAATTTGCACTATTTAGTTTGTATTATGTAGAATTAATTAAAAAGGTGAAGAAAGAAAGTTTTCAGAAATAATAATTTGCTGTCTTAAATGATGTTTACTGAAGCATTTTCTTTCATTTTATCTTGTAAATAAACATTATCCTTGATACTTCTCGTTGTTTAGAAAATGAAATAAATGCAAGTGTAGGTCAACTTCAGTGTTCTTATCGCAGAAATATTGGTTCCCATTTCCTTACTTCCTTTTGTCGTAATCTTATGTTTGTCTTTTCAAGGATGCCTCTACTATAACATTATTAATCTAATTTTACAGTTTAACAAAATCCAAAACCATCAACGATATTAAACCTTTGGCTGTATTAAATACTGCAATACTTCATCTCTTTGTCATGGTTTATTTGATAATATATAAAAGTGTTAAGCTTTATGACGATTTCTTATCGAGCTGTTTTGCAGCGATTTACAGCACAGTGTATAATTGTTAATTTTAGATTACATAAAAATAATTCCTTTCCATTGCACAGATCTTCAGTAATTTTCAGTAAAATAGCTGTCGTGTACTTTCGACATTTAGAAACTAAAAGTTTTGTATCGAGGAATTGTTTACTATGTTTTATACATTTATATTTGGGTCATTTGTTGTTTCATATTTTTCGTGATAACATGGCAGCTTTCGATTGAGATTTTACTGTATGCCTCAGTTGTAAGATACGATATTTACAATTATTCTATTTCAGGAAACACAAAATGCCCTAGTGTACAGAAATAGATTATATTATGCCATGCGAGATCTTCATCATCCATTCATCATCCGCGGATACAATTGGACGGTGGATGTCGAGTGTGACGTCATGAGAAACGAGACCGTATCGAATCATATCAGCCATAATAATACACAGGGATCATTGAACTCCAGTCATGTACAAGGAAACAATCACTACAATGTCGCCATACGATTCTATAGTGATCCCAACTTCCAGTATGAGATACCCGGGAATCCGTTGCAGGCGAAAGTCGGAGATGATGTATACGTAAAGGCGTACACGGATGCAGCTGATTGGCGGGTCAAAATGAGTGTACACTCCTGCTACACTAAACCTGACCCATATGCAGATGATAGCATGAAATATTACTTACTGACTAACGGGTAAGGTTTTTAAAAATATTTTTTAAATAAATATACGCTAAAAAGAAAAAGAATTCAATTGATATTGTTAATAGTTTTTTAATCAACATGATGTCTTCGGTAGACATCTTAATAGCATATATTTCATTTATTTATAAAGCAACTAACACTTAGTAATGTTTCGTGCATGTACCTCGTCTCTTTTCATCCAGTTTCCAGAATTAACAGAATATATCCGTGTTTGTCATTATTTCCTAGACTATAAGGCGGCGGATTTTTAAAAAATATTGATAGCAAACATGAACAAATAATTGGAAATTTAAAGAATTTTACCTGTAATAAATTTTATAAATCCAAATAAGCATTGTTGAATGTCTCCATAGTACTTTCATAGCGATTTTAATAGAATTTTAGAGACGTGCAATGAAATGTAATGCAATGTATCTATCTTACACTAACATTGTAATGACGCTTTTTTTAAACATTGTAATGACGCTTTTGTTAAAAAAAAAATGTCAGCGAGCGAAAAATACGGTGTTTGGTATCGGTATTATCGCGAATTGATTAAACCGTTCGCTTACTGCAATGTTATGAAAATGACATTTCTTTGATGTTTTGTGGTAGTGAAGTGCGGTCTGATATTTCACAAACTGACATATCTTCCTTGGATAAAATTTTGACGCTTTTTGTCAAAAATTTACAAGGCTTCCCAAAACATACACAATCAGAGAATGCACTCGGAATGCCTGGTTTATCCTCATCACAGTCCAAAAGAGATTTGGGAAAACTAATGCTTTTAAAAGATTTGGTGTGAAATGCAACGATATATATACAAACTTGGCATTTAACTGTGGACTGTTTTACTTTGAATTCATGCAAGTCCAGCTACTGGTTAATTTAATAAATGTGCGACACCTTCCAGAACATTGGTTTGCTTCAGTATTTTGATGATTCTTCTGAGCTTTTTGAAATTACAGATAAACAAAATTGGAATGAAATTTTAAGGTCCAAAATTGATGGTTTTGAAAATATCCTTCATAGAACTTTACTGTTGAATGATCTGAAACATTTTCTCCGCTATATGAATTCCGAATTCCTGCAGCTAGCTTCATTACGCCAATCGATTGAAATAACACAAGACAGAAGATGGATACTTGTATATCTTGGCAAGAAACTGATCTTTCTCAAACAGCTCAAAATGTCTGATATGGGAATGTTGATTAGAACTTGATAAGTCATGTATGCGATTCATGTTCTTGTATTTCAAGTTTCCGAAACTCTTTTCTCATTTAATTTACTAAATGATAACATTCAACAAATACTTGATGTTGCTTTATTTAACAGAACATTGGCTATAGCTGCAATGTCTTCACTGGAATAGGTTATTAACGGGTTCATTTTGTTAAAGGAATCTCCAAATTACGTATACGCTATGCAGCGTCCTTCTGAAATATTGTGTGCTACAAAGTGATTTTCTATCTTATAGCTTAGGCAGGTTACGCAACATTTAACGATGGATACAATGTATAGGCAGGTTACGCAACATTTAACGATGGATACAATATATAGGCAGGTTACGCAACATTTAACGATGGATAGAATGTATAGGCAGGTTACGCAACATTTAACGATGGATACAATATATAGGCAGGTTACGCAACATTTAACGATGGATACAATATATAGGCAGGTTACGCAACATTTAACGGTGGATACAATATATAGGCAGGTTACGCAACAATTAACGATGGATATAATTTAAAGGCAGGTTACGCAACACTTAACGATGGATACAATGTATAGGCAGGTTACGCAACATTTAACGATGGATACAATATATAGACAGGTTACGCAACATTTAACGATGGATACAATGTATAGGCAGGTTACGCAACATTTAACGATGGATACAATGTACAGGCAGGTTACGCAACATTTAACGATGGATACGATGTAAACATTTTGAAGTCTACTATTTTTGCATTGAGCCCTACTATTTGCTGTTTTTAAATATTGTATATACAAGATCACTATTGTTTCTTCTTCCTCCGATCCTTGGTTTTCTCCACATGTGGCGACTTTGTAAAGTTTCTCTACAGTTTTCAACATTTGTGTAAATTAGTGGTTTTTGTTGTTCTTATCTTTATGACATTTTTCTGGTTATAATTAAATGATCTATTATATCTACTTATTTTATCATTTAATCATGTAAGGAACTGATGATGATGATGATGATGATGATGATGATGATGATGATGATGATGATGATGATGATGATGATGATGATGACGATGACGATGATGATGATGATGATGAAATAAGCAATTAAAACTGATTAAAGATGCCATAATTCCTTCAGAGAGCTTTGCTATATCGCAGTGGAAAAATTATGAGAAACAGATCTTTATTGGTTAATCTTGTAAGAGGCAATTCAAATGTTTAACTCAAAATGGATCTGTAACGGAATGTTAATTTAGTCACATAGTAAGGTACTTAGGGACAATTAACATCAGGATCTTTGATTACCATCTCACATGAGAAAAATAAATCTGGCCAAAGATGGATTGTTTATACATTATGGATATATTTCTCTAATTAGCCACGTTTTTAAACTTTACATGAAATATTGTGATGGATTATCAAGTACCACATTGGGTAACAACTCGCCCAGTTTGCATATAGTGAAAGGAAAGCATATCTAAAACATTCCCTGCCAAATATTTAGAGTGAATCTCGAATATTGTTTTAGAAATTATGTTAACAATAACACATTTACCTTTCTCTTTACCAATGTAACAAACCAAAATTAATGCAGAAATGCGATCAAATGTTAATGTTGAAAACCAAGCGCGGAGCAGTACCATACACTTTGTGTTGTTTTATATGTCAAAGATACCAGTCTTTAACGTTATACCATTATACTACACGAGTTAGACAATGCACCAATGCCTAGAGAAGAAAGCAAATCGATGCGCAGTGGCTCATGAACAGAATATGGGATCTATCCTGGAAGAATGTGGCGATGACAGATCTACACTTCTAGTTCAATACTTAGATGTGCATTATTTATCTAGCATTTGTTATGTAATAAAGTAAAGACGTCGACTTAGTTCTTAAATCATTGTACACTTTTGATCCAGTGGTATAAATTTATAAAACGTAATATGAATTTTATTTTTTTTATTTTTGAACACAGATGTGAAACAGATGCAAATACCCATTACATTTCTCAATCAACTCACGAGACAAAATTTATGTTCCGAGATTTTGAATACACATCCAATAGCGAAGGACTCTACCTTTACTGCGATGCCACGTTCTGCGAGACTTCCGACTATTCGAATCAATGTCAGCAGTCCTGTAACCCAATAGGGAAGAGAAGCGCCGAATCAAGACCCAGACTGACGGAAACCGTGCAGGAGAGGATCATTCATAATCACAAATAGAAAGAGAAAACGAAGGACTGATTTTCAATAGCTACGTAGTAACTAACTTTCGTTCAAAAGAATAAATGAAACCAAAGTGCTTTATCAAGCATATTTACCTCTGCACATGATATTGAATGTGTTTAACATATGTTTAACTGTACATCTCGCTCTTTCATTTGTTCTATAGCTTTATACGAACATGTTTAAAAAGTAAAGAGATATTTTAAATCTGTGTTTATAATATTGAAGCTAAAATATTAGGAATTAGTTAACAATATGCTGAGGTCATCCATAATTTGTATTTACATTTTTATATAGAGTATGACAGTCTTGTTTCAGTAACATCAATGATTAATGGTCAGCTTATTTATAAATTCATCTAATTGTACTGTCGTTGAGATTATGTTATTGACCAAAGAACTGCGAATTTCGTTAAGCACGATTTATAATCAATACCTACAAGCGTCGGGTTTGACCGTGCTAGGTGAATTTCGAGTAGGGAAAAGTATTTGGTTTTCTCGGGAATTAATGTTCTTTTTGTCTAAAATTGTTACATCGATGTTAACATGGAATTTATGACATTCAGTCTTCTAAATTGTTTTTAATAAATGGTAACATATACTTTGCAATAAATATATAATTCTGAAATAAATATCTAAGTGTTAAATTATTGGATGCCAGGGCTAGAAAAATATTTAAAACATTGTCCGATAAGATTATCAGTATTTGTTTCATTTAATGTCAGTGAGGATGTAATTTGAAACTTTGGAGTAGAATTTAAATATCCACAATCAGTGTAAGACAACGGACTTGTACATATTACTCTAATGATTACATCTTAATCCAATTTTAAAAGATCTGATTATAATATTGTATCGGTTAGATACAGTAAATGCTCACTAAATCATGCATAGGAGACTTTCTAAACAAACAACACTTTCTCCGTAAGAATTATAGGCTTGCATAATCAATAAATAATTTCTAACAAATAAATACTAGGCAAAAAAAGTTTCGGATTGATTTTGTGTTTTACGGCACGGCAACAAAAGTAGTTAATGTTATGCCGTATTTGGCTAAAATGTAATTGACTTCTAATGTTTAATAACGTGTTTTGAGAGATCCTATATTTTCCCGATGTTGTCCTTGGCGATGCATACTGTCACAAAATGTGACCTGATGTTTATTTATTTTCCTTATTGATGATAGAAAATATATAGATAAATTGAAATAGGTATAGTGGAATACACTTGAATTAGATATGAATTTTAATGTTAGTTTTGCTTCAATAACTAATTTATTTCTATACTAATATGTCAAGATTTAATGAGTGATTGTTATTTTTCTGCACGAAGATACTTTGTCTTTTTTCCAAGATCAGTTGTACCTGAAGATATTTTCTTTTTATTGACTGTCTTACTACAAAACACACTTTGTAATGAGAAAAATATTTTCTTTGTTTTAAACAAAGTCAAAAATTTTATACTCAAATGATTAGATTCCGATTGATTAATTGAGATTTCTCCATATTATTTCTAAAGACGATTGCATTAAATCTTGCACGCTGTTCAGATTATAATGATAATCTTATGAAGCAATAGATAATTGGTCAAGAGCTGGTTTTGATAAAGTAGCGAAAATTACCCTGTAAATCTCCCATGTAATTGTTCAAAAATTATCTGCTTAACAAAATAGCTTTGTTTCACAAATACGTGTCTAATTAAAATGGTTTCGCAAAATTAGCAACTATCTAATGACGAAATTGTAATGATACACGACGAAAAATCTAATGGAACATCTATTCGTGTGTAGTTCATGAGAAATTGAGAGACCGACACTGCAAAGAACCAAAAAATATGAAGACATAAAAACATAACATGTCAAAATGTTTTGTTTAGTTGCATTATATTCTTTAATGATTTACTCTAATCAATGATAGATACTTGATTCATGCACACAAATTGTGAATATAATATTTCTAAATAAATACACAATGCCTACTAAAGATATATTTTTATTACTCTTGTCAATTATGTCATGTCATTACATTGAAAGCGATGTCAAAAGTTAAACCACTTTTTCTTATTTTCACCGTAGACCAAAGTTGCTATTAATTAACTGATGTAACCTTGTAAACGTTATGAGAATATATTATACGATTACTTGATCACCAAGATGAGTATCTATAATATCATGTCAGAAACTAAATACATCCCAATAACCCTTACAATACAACATCCCCGTTACACTTACAATACAACATCCCCATTTCACTTACAATACAACATCCCCATTACACTTACAATACAACATCCCCATTACACTTACAATACAACATCCCAGTTACACTTACAATACAACATCCCCATTTCACTTACAATACAACATCCCCATTACACTTACAATACAACATCCCCATTACACTTACAATACAACATCCCCATTTCACTTACAATACAACATCCCCATTACACTTACAATACAACATCCCCATTACACTTACAATACAACATCCCCGTTACACTTACAATACAACATCCCAGTTACACTTATAATACAACATCCCAGTTACACTTACAATACAACATCCCCGTTACACTTATAATACAACATCCCCGTTACACTTACAATACAACATCCCAATAACACTTACAATACAACATCCCCGTTACAGTTACAATACAACATCCCAGTTACACTTACAATACAACATCCCCATTTCACTTACAATACAACATCCCCATTTCACTTACAATACAACATCCCCGTTACACTTACAATACAACATCCCCATTACACTTACAATACAACATCCCCATTACACTTACAATAAAGCATCCCCATTTCACTTACAATACAACATCCCCATTTCACTTACAATACAACATCCCCGTTACACTTACAATACAACATCCCCATTACACTTACAATACAACATCCCCATTACACTTACAATAAAGCATCCCCATTTCACTTACAATACAACATCCCCATTACACTTACAATACAACATCCCAATAACACTTACAATACAACATCCCCGTTACACTTACAATACAACATCCCAGTTACACTTACAATACAACATCCCAGTTACACTTACAATACAACATCCCCGTTACACTTACAATACAACATCCCAGTTACACTTACAATACAACATCCCCATTACACTTACAATACAACATCCCCATTTCACTTACAATACAACATCCCCGTTACACTTACAATACAACATCCCCATTACACTTACAATACAACATCCCCATTACACTTACAATAAAGCATCCCCATTTCACTTACAATACAACATCCCCATTTCACTTACAATACAACATCCCCATTACACTTACAATAAAACATCCCCATTTCACTTACAATACAACATCCCCGTTACACTTACAATACAACATCCCCGTTACACTTACAATACAACATCCCCATTACATATACAATACTACATCCTCGTCACACTTACAATACAACATCCTCGTCACACTTTCAATGCGACATCCCTGTTACACTAAGATACAACATCCCCATTAGACTTAAATTAATTTAAGATAAACGAAGACACAAAAAGAATCATTCCGCATAGGCTCAGGCATATTCAACATTACCATTGTGGCAATGACAATGCCATGGTGATATGTTAACCATATTGATCAACACAAGACTTCATCCTTCTATCCTTGGATCTATCTATGCATACTTGTATATAAATATATCAATCTAGGCAATAAAACATTCAACCACACATCTTTATAAATATAGGTGGAAGAAGATCACGCGGAAAACCTACTGACCCAAGGGAAGCAACTGGGAAGTTTTTTCGTATGTCCACTTTGGCGGAATCAAAGACTCCAAGCCACGAGGACTGATCTTTGGAAAAATGCTGGAATTCTATTAAATATACCCTTTCTTTTGAGATTGTGCTAAAGTACTTTATATGTGTCTCCGCTATCGGGCGTCATCGGAAAATTATTTGTTTCGAATGGGATTTGCAGAGAATCCATGTTAAAAATGTTCATAGGTTTTACATATGGAAGGTATAATAGGGGTTTACGAGTTATAGGCCATTTCCATGTGTATAAATGAATAAGGGTTTACCGAAATGTGAGGTTCATAATTTATAGATACTATACAACGCCGCCCCAACGTTTCAATTACCATCGATTACATACCTTTTAATTACTATTCAACATATATTTCTTGATATACAACATTTACATTTTGCTTACTATCAAACACAATCTTTGATATTGATATACTATCAAAAACACTTTAGGTTCACTATCCAGTACATAATTGTATTGTCTAGTACACACGTTATTATCCAACGATAAGGGTACTAGTGTTTATACACATGCTATACTATTGCGACTTTCTCGTATTTAAATAATAGAGAAGAGTGAGAAGCAACAAGCTTTGTAACATTGAACTAATAAATTATTTCCCTAGAATGCAAAGTGAAAATGTAATAAAGAAACTTACGGTATTGTTAATTAAATCTCAAATTGGTCATAAAATTGTAGACACAAGTCCTATTTATTAAAGCTCTGAATAAAGGATAGTGGTAATCAAAATGAAATCAAACACTGAAAGAGTTGATGTGTCACCGGTGCCCGTATAGTGGTTATATATCAAAAGTCTTTGTTGGATAACAAAAATGCATTGTCTAGAATATATTTGAAAGTTCAGTGTGAATTCAAGTCTTCATTTACAAGAATTTTATTACTGAACACTATGTATTTCCATAGAAGAATAACTTGAGTTAAATAATTTGAATAAGTGAATTACCAAACAAAACAATACCACAAGTGATTCCGCTTAGATCTTACAGCACAAATACTTATTGTCTAGAAAAACAAGATTATTTAAACATCTACCTGACCTCATGTCAAAATTATTATGTTCTAAGAAACCTATTAACTAATTGAAAATTTCCTTCTACAAGTCTCCAAGTGTTTACAAGATAAATTTGTTGTTATAATTAGAATTATATTACTAAAATTATAATATAAAATGTAGTAAATAACAAGTTGACCTGGCAATTCATGTGGAATTCCAAAGTTCTAGACATAGATTGAGATAAACATGTTTGCTACAAAACTAAACTGAATGTTTCAGGTCAGGTAGGAAATGAACTTCAATTCGGATAAGGTCAAATCCAACAATTTCATATTATCAATGACATGTAATGAATTAAACAAAATCTATAAACAAACCAACTAATACTGCAAATTAAATATACTTAACAATACATACGTGCATACCAATACTATCACCTACAAACAAAAGTAGTAGTGTTTATGGACTCACCGTACTCACACATGTTATCAAACAAAATAGGTAATGAGTTATAAGTTTAGCTTTGTTGTGAACTTAGACATAGACAAACATGTATATCGATAGTAAGAAGTATCACTTTACAGAGATATGTGCGACCTTGAAAAGGATATTGAGGTTCGTTAGCTAAAGAAAAGAGTAAACACATAAAACACTTATTTATAATTCTTCTTCGCAAAGCAGGCTTCGGCTCACTGCCGGTCCGAATACTACGATATTTTTCAGTCTTCGTTGCCTCGCCACATAATCTTGTCTCTTCCATACAGCTGTATCTGTATTTTCATGAAGTCTTCATATATGCCATGAAATCTAGATTAAAGAACATACTTAAAACAGTTGTTGATGGATGCACATGCACACGTGTCCACATGTTGATGGCTTGTCTTGAACAAAGGTGACACAATGAGTCAATTCACCTCTATATACCTCTAATCTTATTGTAAAATTGGGTTAAACTGTTGACAGAATAATGCCGATCAGAGAGATGAAATTGAGTAAAAGCTTTGACAGTCTATAGGAACGCTTACACTGAAATGAAATGACGACAATCTTTGATTTAAATATAGCCTACATGTACTTCTGCCTCTTGCAAACATGACTGAATAGAAATACAGGCTAGGCAGAAATGTCGTGCAAGTTTATCTGCGTACGTGACTTCATTTTTTAATATGTACGTGATCTGGCCAGTTTAACAGTTTGACTGGTGTGTTTGTTGTTTAGAGTGCACTATTATTGTGTTCAGCAAACTCCTTTTCATAGGTATTTTCTATACAGTTTATGTAATTGATCATGGCAGAATAAGGATAGTTTCTGGTTTGATTTATGAAATGGTGTATCGTATTCAGCTGGAAGACATCAAACCTTCCGACTTAAGCTCTTTCATTGTGTTCCACAAAATGTTTGTTTGTGCACAATATATGTACATATCATTACACAAAATATGTAAATAACCAATTAGGTAAGACAAAATTAAAATACCTTCTGATATGTGTATCTATAATGTGTCTTTACGTTTGGTGAATTAATGAAGATTGCACTGAACTATAAAGAGGTTTTGACAAGTGTTGATTCAAAATTAAATTCTCAAAAGTGAACTTCTTGTTAAACAGACCTATATGCTATTAAAAGTTACATTTAAATTTATGTAATAGTAGTAGATGAATATGAGGTTGCATTCTCAAAACACCCACCCACCTCCCAAGTTTGAATATGAGGATGCCGTATCAAAACACCCACCCACTTTCAAAGTTTGAGTATGATGATGCTGTCTCAAAACACCCACCCACCTGCCAAGTTTGAATATGAGAATACTGTCTCAACACACCCACCCACCTCCCTAGTTTGAATATATGAGGATGCTGGCCCAAATTTGAATATCTGTCTCAAACATCAACGGACCTCCCAAGTTTGAATATATGACGCTGCTGCCTCAAAACACCCACCACCTCCAAAGTTTGGATGCTGTTGTCTCAAAACTCGCACCTACCTCCCAAGTTCGAATATTATGATGCCGTCTCAGAAACACCCACCCACCTCCAAAGTTTGAATATGATGATGCTGTCTCAGAAACCCCGCCCACCTCCTAAGTTATGGAGAGAAAGTTGGATAGAGGTTCCCGGACCTCTAGATATTTTCATATTAAACAATGCACATGCTAATGTAGGATATTATAACCTACAAAGCACATGTTAATGCAGGATATCAAGACCTACAAAGCAGTTGTTAATGCAGTATATCATAACCTACAGTACACAATAAAATATTATAAAAATGTCCTATTACAAAGAGCCAATTTATAGTGTCGGATTTAATCTAACAAAAATATTTTTTTAAAAATATATAATTCAATTAAATCAAGCAAAAGATATACTGGGATAGTAACATTTTGTCAAAAACATGTTAGCAAAATATTTTCACGTACCTGTCCACATGTAAATCCTCTAGCAGAATGGCAGTGAAGAAAATTCTGACTGTCTTTTATAACGTAATTCTGGAAAAATAATCCATTAGAAATTACCTATCTTTAACCTGATTCCAGAACATTCTGAAGTAGTCGTTATTTTGGGAAATCCTTTGGAAATTGCCTATCGTTAACCTGATCTCGGCGTTAGTTTGGGAAAATCCATTGGAAATTACCTATCTTTAACATGATTTCAACGTTAGTTGGGGAAAATCTATTGGAAATTATTTATCTTTAACCTGATTTCACAACATTCTGTAGTAGGCGTTATATTATCAAAACATCCATTGAAAATTACCTATCTTTAACCTTACAAAGTTTCAGAATGATCACATAATTTAGTTATTATGGAAATTTCGTTTCACTTTGACGGCAGTTAAAATGTTCCATGTGATTATTTTGCAAGAGAATTACACATAGACAGGTAAGTGTGAAAATATTTTCTATATATTTTAAGAGAATGTGGGACTAGTATATGATTGTGGGTTTTGAGACAATTTTATTTCTTTCCATAAATCAAACATTTTAAGCCTTATATCGTGAAATAAATGGTGAAATATATCTCATAAACAAAAATACAAGGAGGAACGACAGTTGTATCTAACTTTTAAGGCATTTTATCACATGTCACTAGAATATCAAAACTCGCTATTAATTATAATGTACTGTCATGATTATGCAAATAAAATTTAATTCTACCGTTTACTTTTCTACGACATTCAAATAGTTCTTTCATTCTTATCTTACTTAGAAGATACTTACTACCTTTTACAAAAAACGCTGACCCTTCCAACTCCATATAATTGATTGTATACTGTTGATGGCTGATCGGAGCATGAAAATTATTATATTTTAGTGGAAGTTCGTCTCCGAAACATTCGAGATAACTAAAATATTTGCTATTGTCTCACATGATAAGGGAGAGTTTAATTCTGTCACATATACTGAAAAAAATACCTGAAATTTTATCATTAAACTCAAATAATAATTGCTGGCTCTTAACCATTATTTTTTAATTTGCTAATCATTCCATCGACAAATTCCCTAAGTGGCACAAATATAAATAATTCATGTTTCGTTTTCCAAGAATTTTTTATATTCGAATTATCTTGAAATTTACTACGTTCTGTATAATCAGATAAATCAAACGAATCTTTATTATCGTAAATATCCTGATATATATTTTCTGTATCAATAAATAGCACCTCAATATATATAATTTGCCATCCATCTTGATTCATTAAACCTTAGCACGCGATGTACGTTTCTCAGAATTAGTTCAGCATCTACTGCTTGTTTTAAATTATTTTAATGGATAACATAATTTCTTTTATTTAACACATTTAGAACTCACTTATCCATAACTGAATTGTTTTTTATTTTGCTGTTGTCGCTGCACGTTTTTCAGGCGAAAACAAACTATAATCAATCATCATTAATTCTGCACAAAAAGGATAATCGTTTGTGGATCTTATAACGAGCTAAATAATCTAGATCACCCTCAACAAAATATAAAATATATGAAAATCCTTAATAATTTTTATAGATCAATCTTTTACGTTTTTCTAAGAAATTAAGTTATCCAATGAAGTCCACTATCCACTATACGGCATTGGTTTTAACATCTCATTGCCATACAAATTATTAGGGAAGAGATAAGTAATATAGTTGGATGTTTGATTTTTATAATAATTTTTTTGATATCTATTATTAGCAGCTGCGTATTTTTTCTTATAACGCTAATTTCGCCTCTGATGTCTTTTTCATTATAGTTAAACATATTTACATCTGTGAAGAGATCCAATTCTACCTTACTGGTTAACAGAGCGTCCCATGACAATCCAGATGATGACTAATACCAACATGGGTCCACTCCATAATTTGTATGACTAAGTTGACGAAAACATCTGCTAGCAATAATACATATGTTTTCAAATATAGATCGTCATAATTACAAAAACTAAATTTATTCCAAATATCTTGTGCATATTTCTACTTGTGATATTTGATGCTTTCATTTTTGAGTTGCGAGTAAAATGTATCTTTATCAGGAAGAGAAGTTTCATCAAATATACTCCAATCATCAAGATCTTCGTACCTGTTTTGTTAGATCGATATAGCTTTCCCAAAGCAACTTTTTTGGTTAACCAAATTGTTACATTATATTTTATTTCTCAAAACATTTTATTGTTAATTTATTAATTAGACAAAAGATATATTATGATAATGAGCTTGATTGAAAGACTAGCTGAACTATATTCTGGAGATTTTGTTTCAAATTCTGTTTCAAATTTTATCTTAGAGCATTTTAATTGTGATAGATTTTTTAATTATACTGAAAATGATATTTTGCATAACGATGACGACGAAGATGAAAATCATCTTGTTGTTATTAAAAATATATTAAGCATACCAACAACTGGACGATATGATGTTAATATCTAATAATTAAATATAATAAATTTTAAATTTACTATCACAGAGCATCAAACATTTTGGCAATTTATAAAACCTTTTTTAAACGTAAAACTAACTGGACAATGAAGAAATATAAAATACGATTTGTTTGGGTTAAAATATTTAATTTAATGTCACCCGATGGTGCAAGAAAGTTACATTTAATTTCTTTATGTAAACCAGTAAAATGTAAATCAGTATCAATAAAATACGAAACAAATTATAATAATATTATTCGATCAATGTAGATTTAGTTGGTACTCAGCTATTACTAGACTTTTGTTTTGCCGCGTTTTTATTTATCAACAATGTTTTGTAAATTTTTAGCATATTTACTGGTAATTTTAATTGTCAATTGATTATAAAATTTTGTTTAGTGTGTGATTAAATCGTTCGACGACAACACTTTTATTTTCACTTTCTGTAACATATTTTTTAATATTATTTTGTTGCAAAAACTGCTCTAACATTTTATTAAACATTCTACTCCGTGGTCAGTCCAGATTCAGATTCTGTTTGGTTTTCTTTATGTAGATGTTATCTTTTGTTTTAATCCATCAGTTATCGATGTCCCTGTTTCATCCGAAACGGGTATACTAAACGTGTATTTCCTAAAAACATGTACAACATTAAAAATATATCTCTTGCTATCATTAAACTGAATAAGATTTGATACATTTACTAAACCAATCGCCCAGATATCATCAACGGCATTTGCGACAACATTACGTCGCTGAAACAATTTTGGTTTGTGTAGCTCTGAGGCACGATCATCATATAATTTATTGTTACCGAGACCTATTTTATTTTGTGCTCCAAGAAAACTCTGACCCAGCCTTTTTCTCGCATATTAACAGGTTTCATATCACGAATGTTGTCTAACATTACTTAATCACAGCTGTGTTTATTTTGTTAGTTGTCTGTACGTTCAATGTCTCTATAGCAGATATCATGGCGCATTGCAATTCCATCAGCTTGATTTTAAGGATCTTGTCCTGGCAGCGGATTATCGTTTTCGTCAAGTTGTTTATCAAGAGGATTATATGGTCCAGTATATTTATGGTCTTGTAATGTCTAACCGTCTTTTGGTCTCGACAATTTTCCAATACATTTATGTATATTTATACTAAATCATTTATTTCTCTGTTGTTACATTTCTGACAATCGCACTCGCATGTCATTATTTATTAATCATCTACTAAAATAATCTCTTGACAACTCGCTCCGGACAACTTTCTTTTTGATAAACACATACTTTTTCTTTTTCCACCGATTACACCTTTTAACATCTTTACATTATTGTTTGTTTATTTTCTGTTTTTAATCTCTATTTTATGTTTTAGATTTACACTCTCCCTCTCTCCCTCTCTCCGTCTCTCCCTCATCATATTTAAACTTTGGAGGTGGGTGGGTGTTTTGATACACCATCATCATATTCGCACTTTGGCGGTGGGAGGGTGTTTATCAGACAACATTTTCATATTCAATCTTGGGAGGTGGTGGGCGGATAGGTGTTTTGAGACAGCAGCATCATATTCAAACTTTGGGGTGGGTGGGGGTGGTGATACAGCTTCCTCACATTCAAACTTTGGAAGTGGGTGGGTGGGTGTGTTGATACAGCTTCTTCACATTCAAACTTTGGAGATGGGTGGGTATTTTGAGACAGCATGCTCATTTTCATCTACTGCTATTAAAATTCATATAATTATTGTTATAAAATGTCAGTTTATTATAGCGCCATCTTAGGTAATTGTGCAGGCAATAAGCAATCATGTTTTGCGAAACACATATTAAGAGATCTAACAGATTATTCTAAATTAGTACATAGCATCCATATACCAGTATGATGTTAAATTAGCACATAGCGTACATGTACTAGAATGATAGCAAATTAGCACATAGCATACATGTACTAAATGATAGCAAATTAGCATATAGCATACATGTACAAGAGTAATGATTAGTTACCATGCGTGGACTAGAAAGATGGCAAATTGGCATAGAGTACATGTACTAGAATAATGGTAACTTTGCACATGCCGTACACGTACTATAATGATGGTAAATTGACATATAGAGTACGTGTGGTAGAATGATGGTAAATATTATGCAATACTGTCAAAAGGCATATTTTTTTATAATGGAAAGGAAATCCAGTATAAAATCTTTCCTGACAGCTGAGGTTATTTAATCTATAATAATCTTCTTTTAAGGAGAAATAATTACACCAAATTAGCTCTATTAGTACTTTAGGTAGGAGAGATTATTTAGTAGGAATTCGACTTCTTTCAACATAAAAATATTGTATGCATCAAAATTTATTCCGGTTTCTGTATAAAAAGTAATTTGGGTTTCATTTTAGAAAGGATTATATTTACATCAGGCAGTTGCTTCTTCACATATAGTATAAGAAAATGCTTTATTATGTGAAAAAGTAACATTCTGTTAAAACTATCATATAAAACTTATACGAAAACCTTATATTGTAAGAAAACCTGTACAAAAATCTTTTATGAAAACTTTATGTTTTATATGAAAAACCTTATATTATACAAAAACTTTATATTAAATGATAACCTGTACAAAAACTTTATATTATATGAAAATCTTATATTATGCGAAAACCTTATATTATAAACGTTTCAAAACCTTACATTATATGAAAGCCTATACGAAAGTGTTATCTTATACAAAAACCTTATATTATACGAAAACCTAATATTATATGAAAAACCTTGTTATATGATAACTTATACGAAAACCTTGTATTATATGAAAACTGTACGAAAACATATTAAACAAAAATCTTTAAACTATATGAAAACCTTATATTATGTGAAAACCTGTTAGAGCCAACAAATTTACATAGCAGTAAGTCTTTTTCAGAAGCTAAGGTTTTGAATGTGATGGATCGTGGTAAAAGTTAAAATTAGAAGAATCTGTTTTCCCCCAGTGTTAAATATAAATACATCAAAACGTGTCTAAAAAAAAATTGCATTTTTGTGCATTTATTAAATAGCTCTAGCGTTGTCCCCACTATTACAAATCTCACATCTGCAATAATATTATTGTGTATTTAGTAAATAGCTCGAGCGTTGTCCCCACTATTACAAATCTCACATCTGCAAAAATATTATTGTGCATTTAGTAAATAGCTCGAGCGTTGTCCCCACTATTACAAATCTCACATCTGCAATAATATTATTGTGTATTTAGTAAATAGCTCGAGCGTTGTCCCCACTATTACAAATCTCACATCTGCAATAATATTATTGTGTATTTAGTAAATAGCTCGAGCGTTGTCCCCACTATTACAAATCTCACATCTGCAATAATGGATATAACAATATGCTATACTTGTGGTACTAAAATAAAAGAATATTGAATGAAGCAATGCCATATTGAAGTTGTAGAGCCTACTTATTTTGAGGCAACCTTATAAATGAATGTCACTACCATGATTATAACGTACAGCTGAAAATAAAGTTTGACATGTGTAATATATCGATTTTATGGTGGAATTTGAATTACCTGAAGTGACCAATCAACTCATATCGGAACATAATGGTAGTAGTTTCCAAAATAACTAGGTTGTTTATATATTCCATCTCTAGTTGTATCTCCTATATATAAAGTAACACAACATCTATTCCAAATTCACTAGAACACACCATTTAACATCCTGATTATATCATTAATTCCCAAAATAACTGCAGTATCGTTTCCAGTAATTGTTTTACAAATTGCACATTTATGAGCATCGGACACATTTATTAATGTTCAGCAGTGATTACATTGGTAACATTCTATGCGCAACAGCAAATGGAAACCATTGTAATTTTGAGTTTCTTGTAAACACCTTAGCATATATATTAAGAAATATATCCATATTCAAATTGAAAAGTTCATCCCTTTTTTACTAGATTGATTTCACTAGTGAGTTGTAAAAATCTTTACTTGCTTTATTGTCTTAAAAAATGAAATGGAAATTGACAATTGGTCTGACTGACTTCGTTATATTTAACTGTACTTTTTTACATAATGAATTTACATACTGGATTCTAACAAGGACATTTTTGAAGCCATATTTAGCTTTAAGGCTATCAAAATCAGTAATAGTTACCCAACTGAAAAAAAACTATCACCAATATAGATTACATTAAACCATTTCTAATGAAAACTGGTACTTTGTTCACCCTAACAAAGTAGTTCATCAACCGACTCTAGTCTTACTACCTGGAGTTCCTTCGTTTCATTTCATTTCTTTTAATCTCTTTTTGCTTAGCTGTAAGAAGGCAGAAACACATCTAAAATCTATACAACAATGCATTTGTGAGAACTTGTAAATACGCTTTATTTTATGTTTGTTTGTGGTGTTTTTAATTTTCAATACGGTTCGTACTCTCAATTATTTCTCTACTTATTTCGACAGTAATAATATTGCCATTTTGCTGTACTTCAAAAGTCTGTATCATTTTGTATTAAATAACAAGGATACATCTGGATAGAAAATAGCATTAATATAAAATCTGACATATTATAATACAAAACATAACTCTGCGAAATAGTACACAAAGACTATAAAATTATATGAAGCCCATTAAAGCTCTTTGAAACCCATTACATCTCCTTAAATATCATCTCTCTCCCTCTTCCTCCCTCTCCCTCACTCCCTCTCCCTTCCTTCTCTCCCTCTTCATCTCTCTATCCTTTTCTCCTCTCCCTCTCTCCCTCCTTCTCTCGCTTCTTCTCTCTCCCTCCTTCTCTCTCCCTCTCTCCCTCCTTCTCTCCCTACTTCTCTCTACCTCCTACTATCCCTCATTCTCTCCCTCCTCTCTTTCTCTCTCCCTCCTTCTCTCCCTCCTTCTCTCTCCCTCTCTCCCTCCTTCTCTCCCTCCTTTTCTCCCTCCTTCTCTCTCCCTCTTTCTCTCCCTCTCTCTCTCCCTCCTTCTCTCTCCCTTCTTCTCTCTCCCTCTTTCTCTCTCCCTCCTTCTCTCTCCCTCTCTCCCTTTTTCTCTCCCTCCTTCTCTCCCCCTTCTCTCTCCCTCTATCCGTCCTTGTCTCCCTCCTTCTCTCTCCCTTTCTTCCTCCTTCTCTTCCTCCTTCTCTCTCCCTCTCTCCCTCCTCACTTGGCATGGTGGACTACTAGAAAAATTAAAATGGCTAGGAATTAATGCAAAAGTGTGGAGAATAATCGCCCATTCCTACACACAGTCAAGTGCCTTTGTAACATGTAGGGGAGGTATATCTCCCTCTCTTCCTCCTTCTCTCCCTGCTTCTCCCTCCCTCCTTCTCCCCCTACTTCTCTCTCCCTCTCTCCCTCCTTCTCTCTCTCTCTTTCCCTCCTTCTCTCCCTCCTTTTCTCTAACTCTCTCCCTCCTTCTCTCCTTCTTTCTCTCTCCCTCTCTCCCTCCTTCCCTCTCCCTCTCACCTCTTTCTCTCTCCCTCTCTCCCTCCTTCTCTCCCTCTTTTCTCTCCCTTTCTCCCTAATTCTCTCCCTCCTTCTCTCTCCCTACTTCTCTCTCCCTCCTTCCCTCTCCCTCTCACCTCTTTCTCTCTCCATCTCTCCCTCCTTCTCTCCCTCTTTCTCTATCCCTCTCTCCCTCCTTATCTCCCTCTTTCTCTCTCCCTTTTCCCACACCTTCTCTCCTTCTTTCTCCCTTCCTCTCTCCATCTCTTTCTCTCTCCCTCTCTCCGTCTCTCCCCCCTCTCTTTCTCTCTCCCTCTCTCCCTCCCTCTTATGAATACAGCTTATCAGTACGCACAGAAGTGGAAATTGAAATATAACCCTAACAAGAGTAATTGGATTATATTCAACAGAAAAATTGAAGTGTATTCAGCAAATGCAATTACTTTGGGGTTACAGAACATTCCTAGAGCAAAAAAGCAAAATATGCAGGAGTTACTTTTTCACAATCAATGAAAATAAATCATCGTATAGATTATTTAAGCAATAAAGCTAAACGTGTAACCAACTCACTATACTCAATTGGTTTAAATGCAAATGGAATTAATCCTGTAGTTTATGTGAAAGTATGGGAAAGAGTTATATTGCCGTCTGCGCTGTATGGCTCAGAACTCTGGTTTAATATGTCATATCAAGGCATTGAAGCATTGGAGGAAATACAACGATATTTCGCCCGAAGAATCCAAGGTTTTCCTCAAAGATCGCCTATTGGATCTACGATATCATGCTTGGGTATGATTTCAATGGAAGCTTGCATAGATAAACAAAAACCCGTATTCCTTGGTCGCATGTGTAGGACATCGGCAAACTTAATTGCTAAAACAAATTTCCTCTGGACTATTGGAAATTTGATGTTTGACCCCCAACATAGCTACAATTCTTTTATATATGATATAAGTACTGTACTTAAAAAGTACGATTTAGAAGACTAGCTCAACGACTTCATTTTCACTAGAAAATTTCCAGACAAAATATCATGGAAAAACTTAATTGGGACAAGAATACAGGTGTTTGAGGAGAGAAAACATGAAATGTGTATCAGAAATCCATCAGAGGGATTGAGTAGATGTCTAAAAATTAATCCAGGACTAAAAATGTACCATTTATGGAAAGTTGCTTACACTGACTCAAGCAGAAAAATGACCGTATTTTGCACATTTCGATGAATTGTCCCTTAACCTTAGACGACAGAAACCGTTTCGTATATGCCTCCAGTGATTTACCGTGACTTCTGTGATCAGATCGATGATGATATGCTGATTATGCTCTCCTCTCTCTCTCTCTCTCTCTCTCTCTCTCTCTCTCTCTCTCTCTCTCTCTCTCTCTCTCTCTCTCTCTCTCTCTCTCTCTCTCTCTCTCTCTCTCTCTCTCCCTCTCTCTCTCTGAATGTATGTATGTATGTATGTATGTATGTATGTATGTATGTATGTATGTATGTATGTATGTATGTATGTATGTATGTATGTATGTATGTATGTATGTATGTATGTATGTATGTATGTATGTATGTATGTATGTGTATATATATATATATATATATATATATATATATATATATATAGAGAGAGAGAGAGAGAGAGAGAGAGAGAGAGAGAGAGAGAGAGAGAGAGAGAGATCTAGTATGTACAGGGATACGCTTAGTATATTTCAATACGGTTAGATCTAGGTTATCCGTATAAAATCGATTAATAGTTAAATTTACATGCATCCCGTTATCGCATTGTTTCAGGTTTTACCAGATCAAATCTCTTATTTTCAGTGGGTCAGTTTAGCTTTCTCTGGAGGGAATAAAAGTAATGAAAATGTCATGCTTGAAGCGTGCTTGCCTACTGGTAAGTATAAACATTTTAAAACATTACATCGCACTAAAAATACATATTCGGCATATTAGCACGAATGAATGAAGAACAGGTAGCAATGAATTACATACAGTATGAACAAACTGGTACAAGTTAAAGTCATCCTTATGAAGTTTGACTTTACAGCATTTTCCCAATGCAATTAGCAAAAGAAAATATTTGTTTGCGAAGTCGGTGTCGTGGTTAAGAGTATGTGGCTTTGTTTAGTAGAAGAATATGTGTAAATTTGTCTTGCTTCCTCTTGAAATAAGTACAGTCAAAACATACTGAAACTCATCGTCTTGTTATATTGGTCACAATGAGGTCAGTGCTGAGGATATTGCACCTTATATGGAACGCTTGTAACAAATACAGCGGAAAGAACAAAAATAGGTTACTAATAAGTCTGGTAGGAACTTAAACCATTATTTTTTCAAATGAATTTTATTTTTAAATATTATATAACTAATTCGTTTTAATATAATTGTAATTTTATCTTTTCATGAATGTACAAAACTATTCTGTATTGGATCCTCAAACTTCTTTAACCTAATTCAATTTATATCTATGTATTATAGATCCAATAATTGCATATCCACATAATCATTACGAATATCCACATACTCATTGAGAATATCCACATAATTATTATGAATATAGAATATCCACACAATCATTCAAAATATCCACACTATAATTAAGAATATAGAATATCCACACAATTATTAAAAATATCCACATAATCATTAAGAATCTCGACAACAAAGATTAGCCATCTGAAATTAACACATCTCAACAATGTAACTAGTACAATATATCTATTCAATGTTTTTATTTCTTGCTACTAACAATTATCAGTCAAAAGCCAGCTTCGACCAATTATTATAACCGCGGGAGGTCGTGGATTCGATCCTTCGATCGAGTCATACCAAAGACATCGTAACAATATAACTGAAAAATTGTTTAAGCTTCGTTAAATCATAATCACATAACATAACATCGAGAAATTACAGAGATACCCATTGTGAATGTTTCATACTGCCTATAAACAAAAGGCCCAAACCTCTCCTCCATAAAATAATATTGACGAAACGATTTCAAATATCACTTGTAAAACTTGACTTCTAACTTTTCTTAAAATAAGGAACATACATTTACTTTTTTTTATCAATGGTAGACTAGACTTCACTTTGTTAAATTTAAGTTCATTTTGATAGAAGAAGACCTAAAAATTGAAAAAAGTGAATCTACCCACAATTGTAAATAAAACAAAACTTGATAACTTCTGGACCTGTAAAATACCACTACCTTAGACGATACAATAAAACAGCATTTAATGATTTTTGCAGCTCGTGAGCAGATTGAACAAACATTCATGTCAATTAACAGGTACGGTATTAAATATGACATTATGTAATACAATCCTTGAAGAAAATTACAACTACAATGCGTGAAAACGTGTCACCGTACTGTCACTCATTCTGTCTGTTAAAAGAGCATATAAATTCACAACAACCACATCCCTTCTCCTGGTAACAGAAGGTGGTTCACTCACATGAACAAAATTTAAACCTTCGCAGAATTTTGTCTTCCGTTGGCGCGCAAAGCCAGTCATAACTTGTGTCAAGTAGACACTCAGCTCAATTCATAACTTTCTGTCAAGAATACACTCAGATCAGTTCGATCCATTTTCTTGCTACTAACAATGTTTGTCAAGGGGATACACAGTTCAATCCGATATTACTACGTTGTCATTCGTAATTTGTGTCAAGGAGACATTCAGTTCAATTCAATACACTTTATTGTCACTCAATACTTGTGTCAAGGAGACATTCAGCTTAATCCGATACACTTTGTTGCCACTAAAAACGTGTTTAAAGTAAACATTCAGTTCAATCTGATACACGTTATTTCCACTCTAACTTGTGTCAATGACACAATCAGTTCAATCCAATAGGCTTTGTTGCCACTCGTAATTTGTGTCAAGGAGGCAGTTCAGTTCGAAACACTTTGTTGCCACTCACAACCTGTATCAAGGAGATAATCAGTTAAATCTGATACACGTTATTGCCATTCGTAACTTGTGTCAAGGATACATTCAGTTCAATCTGATACACGTTATTGCCATTCGTAACTTGTGTCAAGGATACATTCAGTTCAAAATCTGATACGCGTCATTGCCATTCGTAACTTGTGTCAAGGAGACAATCAGTTCTCTCCAATACACTTTGTTGCATCTTGAGTCCTGTCTGCGGCCAGACAAATGGCGGAGGTGGATTTGAAACGCACAGTGGATATAAGAGTTCACTTATAAATTCTCAAAATGTCTTCATAAGATAATGAGACTGACATTACAATAAGCGTAAAAATCTCCATTTAATTGACATAAATTTTGTGATGTACGCAATACAGATAATAATAGTTCCATTTCCAACAATAAAGCCTCTTCTCTTAATCTGTCCGATAACTTTAAAATAATGCTTTGCATGAAATATCCAGATGTAATATCTCGAGCACAGTCGTTAAATACCATGTATTATTAATTTTTGCATAATGCGATATTGAAATATATCATTTAAATATATCGTCACAGGTTATCATCACTTTTATCATCACAGTGAAATACTATTTTGAAACCATATGCAATTTGTTCCCATTAGGAAATATATCTATCCTGTTGATATTATGAATCTTATATTTCCATACTTAAGCCTATTTCAGTTTCACTCTTTTCTTCGTCTTTGTTTCTCCCTTTTCATTCTCTATCTCTGTCTCCATTATTTTGTCATGACTATACATTTATATAAGAAATGAAAAGATAGGATAAAAGGAAACGAAATTCAAAAATAAAAAGTAGGCTTTATGTACTAACTTATATGTTAACAGATTTCTATAAATGAATTGTGTATATTGATTGTGGTTTCTATAAATTAATTGTGTAAGTTGCTTGAGATTTATATAATGAATTGTGTAAATTGCTTGTGATCTCCTTAAATTAACTGTGTAAATTGCTTGTCATTTTATGAATAAATTGTGTAAATTGCTTGTGATTTTTATAAATAAATTGTAATTGTGTCAATTGTTTGTGATTTCTTTAAATAAATTGTGTACATTGCTTGTGATTTGTATAAATGAATTGTGTAGATTGCTTGTGATTCAGCTTGTATGACATTTTTATTTGATCGACTGTGTTACTCATATAGACCTGTTCCATTCGACGACAAACGGTGTGACTTCCTAAAAAAGAAACTTGCTTAAATATAGTTCTACAATTGTTTAATTGGCGTTCTTAAGTTATATCACACCCAAATCATATTAGATACCGAAGGACAAATCGAAGATAGGCGAGTGTTGATTTCTAACTGATATTAAGTGTCACTTAAAATTTGGAATATGTGTCTGTTACGGAATCAGTCTGCAGGCTTGCGAAGGCCACACAAGTCACATGCCTGTGCATAAATAAATGAAACAGAAAACCAACGTTCTTATAGGCGAACGCACAAAAATTAAAATTGTTTCCTTTGAAAGATATTAAAATCTCATCACCATCGGATACACTCAATCCATCTGTGATGGTCCTAGGTAACTCCAACCCAACAATATTCGATTTTCAACCAGACATTGAGTAATCAAAATGTCTTCATTTTGTGTTTAGACAGTAATTAACTTGATAAATTACACAATTTTCCCAAAGTAACTGTTCCTTTATATCGTTGTAGTGGTGTCGCTTTTTCGTACATTAGCTTAGAATGCAAAAACGAATCCATGCAGATCTGCGATTTTTTCGTTCAAAAACAATCTAAATATTTTAAGTAGTTGCAGGACAATATTTCACTCTTCAAGTGGAAACTTTTCTTATATCCACGTAAAAAGGTAGACATCATCTTATTAGAGTTCTTTGATTGGTCTATATGAAGCAGGTTTCGCGGCTACCCTTCTTAAGCAACATGTTAAAACAGCAAAACGTTTTACTTGCTGCCAGCAAGTTCATACTGGCACTTCGTGAAGTTTGTCCTTTTTACAATCCTATATTGGTAAATTTGTACTGGCACTTCCTGAAGTTTGTCCTATTTTCAATGC
This sequence comes from Potamilus streckersoni, assembly GCA_016746295.1. Classification (NCBI taxonomy): domain Eukaryota; kingdom Metazoa; phylum Mollusca; class Bivalvia; order Unionida; family Unionidae; genus Potamilus; species Potamilus streckersoni. The sequence goes on along the minus strand of JAEAOA010001276.1, from coordinate 1,173,798 downwards.
TATTTACAGCGCCATATTGCAAAATTCATACTAACACTTCGTGAAGTTTGTCCTTTTTACAGTGCTATATTGCTAAGTTTGTACTGATACTTGGTGAAGTTTGTCATATCTACTGTGCTATATTGTTAAGTTCTTACTGACACTTGGTGAAGATTGTCCTATTACAGTGCTATATTGTTAAGTTTGTATTGACACTTGGTGAAGATTGTCCTATTACAGTGCTATATTGCTATGTTTGTACTGATACTTCGTGAAGATTGTCCTATTACAGTGCTATATTGCTATATTTGTACTGATACTTCGTGAAGATTGTCCTATTACAGTGCTATATTGCTATATTTGTACTGATACTTCGTGAAGATTGTCCTATTACAGTGCTATATTGCTATATTTGTACTGATACTTCGTGAAGATTGTCCTATTTACAGTGCTATATTGCTATATTTGTATTGACACTTCGTGAAGATTGTCCTATTTACAGTGCTATATTGCTATGTTTGTACTGATACTTCGTGAAGATTGTCCTATTACAGTGCTATATTGCTATATTTGTACTGATACTTCGTGAAGATTGTCCTACTACAGTGCTATATTGCTATGTTTGTACTGACACTTCGTGAAGATTGTCCTATTACAGTGCTATATTGCTATGTTTGTACTGATACTTCGTGAAGATTGTCCTATTACAGTGCTATATTGCTATGTTTGTATTGACACTTCGTGAAGATTGTCCTATTACAGTGCTATATTGCTATGTTTGTACTGATACTTCGTGAAGATTGTCCTATTACAGTGCTATATTGCTATGTTTGTACTGACACTTCGTGAAGATTGTCCTATTTACAGTGCTATATTGCTATGTTTGTACTGACACTTCGTGAAGATTGTCCTATTATATTGCCATATTGCTATATTTGTACTGATACTTCGTGAAGATTGTCCTATTTACAGTGCTATATTGCTATGTTTGTATTGACACTTCGTGAAGATTGTCCTATTATATTGCCATATTGCTATATTTGTACTGATACTTCGTGAAGATTGTCCTATTTACAGTGCTATATTGCTATGTTTGTATTGACACTTCGTGAAGATTGTCCTATTTACAGTGCTATATTGCTATGTTTGTATTGACACTTCGTGAAGATTGTCCTATTATATTGCCATATTGCTATATTTGTACTGATACTTCGTGAAGATTGTCCTATTTACAGTGCTATATTGCTATGTTTGTACTGACACTTCGTGAAGATTGTCCTATTATATTGCCATATTGCTATATTTGTACTGATACTTCGTGAAGACTGTCCTATTACAGTGCTATATTGCTATGTTTGTATTGACACTTCGTGAAGATTGTCCTATTTGCAGTGCTATATTGCTATGTTTGTATTGACACTTCGTGAAGATTGTCCTATTTACAGTGCTATATTGCTATGTTTGTACTGCTACTTCGTGAAGACTGTCCTATTACAGTGCTATATTGCTATCTTTGTATTGACACTTCGTGAAGATTGTCCTATTTACAGTGCTATATTGCTATGTTTGTACTGATACTTCGTGAAGACTGTCCTATTACAGCGCTATATTGCTATGTTTGTACTGACACTTCGTGAAGATTGTCCTATTTACAGTGCTATATTGCTATGTTTGTATTGACACTTCGTGAAGATTGTCCTATTTGCAGTGCTATATTGCTATGTTTGTACTGATACTTCGTGAAGATTGTCCTATTATAGTGCTATATTATGTTCTTACTGACACTTCGTGAAGATTGTCCTATTTACAGTGCTATATTGCTATGTTTGTACTGATACTTCGTGAAGATTATCCTATTACAATGCTATATTGCTATGTTTGTACTGATACTTCGTGAAGATTGTCCTATTATAGTGCTATATTGTTAAGTTTTTACTGACACTTCGTGAATTACATCCTATTTCCGCTGCTCACATGGACTAAATATATAAAGTCCAAATGGTTCCAAATATAACTGTTCATCTCTATGACTCACAAATTTATAAAATCAGATATTATAACAGCTGTCTCGTATGCAACGTGGTAAATAAACTTATACTATACTATCTGGTAAGTATTCGTAGTGGTAGCTAACCATATGGTATAACACAAGCATGCATAGTAGTAGCTAACCATATGGAATAACACAAGCATGCATAGTGGTAGCTAACCATATGGTATAATACAAGCATGCATAGTGGTAACTAACCATATGGTATAACACATTCATGCATAGTGGTAACTACCCATATGGTATAACACAAGCATGCATAGTGGTAACTAACCATATGGTATAACACAAGCATGCATTGTGGTAACTAACCATATGGTATAACACAAGCATGCATAGTGGTAACTAACCATATGGCATAACACAAGCATGCATAGTGGTAACTAACCATACGCTTTAACTACTGGTTAGTATGCACATGGTAGCTAACTATATGCTATAAGAGTTTATTAGTATGCACAGTGTTACCAAAATGGAATGACAGGACAGCATAATATTACGCTCAGTGATAGTTTTATTATTAAACAACAATTTTATTGACATATACATAATATCGACTTTGTTAAAATATGTTCGGTTAAAATAAGGTTGGTTAATGAGGTGCCAAACCACCTCCTGAACAACACATATTACGTTTCACTACATAGATATAATTTCAAAGGATTGCCCAGTTTGTACTTGCTGTGACAGAGACATCTAGACATATAGACATAAATATCTTGCAGAAGCAGAGGAAGCTTCCAAATAATATTGCTAGTTAGATAGGTCTTAGGGTCACGGCCAGTGTGCCTACTCCTGATTCAAATAGAGACGTCTAAAGTTTGGAGGTAAATGGTGTTGGAGAAGAGGTGTTAATACGTGATTAGAGATTATGCACAGAAGGTACATATAAACCGTTTCACGAGTTCTGTATTGTTAAGACTAGCCCAACACAAGGGATTGCGTGTTAGAGTGCTTAGCTATCGAGCTTGCAAAGTAAGACACGCTTAAAGACCACATACTGTATTACATAAGGGATATATAACACATTATAATGCAGGGTATAAATAATGTAGGGTAGACTATTTGTTCTGACATAGACATCCAGACATATAGACATAAATATCTTACAGAATCAGAGTAAGGATTCAGATAATTCGGCTATCTAAATAAATCTTAGGGACACGGCCAGTGTGCCTGCACCTGATTCAGATAGAGAAGTGCAAAGTTTAGAGGTGCATGATGTAGAAGAGGCATAAATACACCATTAAGCACAGAAAATGCACATCAATCGTTTCACGAGTTAAGACTAACAAAAAACAAGGGATTGCGTGTTAGTGTGTTAAGCTAGCAAACTAAAACACGCATAAAGAAGAGATACCGTATTACATAAATTGTATAGAACAAATCACAATGCAGGGTATAGATAATGTAGGACATATAACAATGTGGAGCATACGGGAAATAGAGCAGATAACAATAAACGTCACAGAGAACACAGGGCAGATTACAACGAAGAGCAGACGCGATATAGGGCTGATTATAACGCAGGGCATACAGGATATATGGCTGATTACAACGCCGTACATAAATTGTAAATAAATTACAGAATACAGAACTGTGCATAGACAGTATATAAATAAATATATAATGTCTCTTCCTTTCTACCTTGCACATTTGCATATAATTCTTGTCTACTTGTTTACTGTCGTGTTCTACATTCGGTGTCGTATAAACATATACATGGAAATACTTCATTGTCACACATATATTATTTCATTCCTCGTACAGTAGATGTTACCAATTTTCAATATTCTGTTTTTGTTGTACTTTTAATTTTTTTTATCCTACTCTATATATTGCACATAGATCATTGGGAATGCATTACACAAAATTGCCAATGAATACAATCTTACAACTCGCTCGTTTTTGCATTTGTTTGAATCCTGTAAATTTGGCAGTTTTCAGATTAACATAGAACATAATACGTAGATGTTGTCGAGTCTGGTTATATACCAGACATAAGTTGGTTCCGTTGATTATTGAATATTATTCCTCTATAGATACTTGTTGCATAGACCATTTTTGATTATTTGCTTCTTTAACTTTAGAAAACCCAAAGCACGCCCATAATTAATTAAAATTCCTTACGGTTTAGTAATGCCATAGTCACAAGACTTGGATTAGAGTCTGTATATGGAAAACTCCTCTGTAGGTCTTAAATCTAAAATATTGCTGGCAGTTGGCATGTTAATGTCCTAAAATGTTAACTTATGTATACAATTTTTGCTAAACAGTTTTACATTTTACTTTGTATCCACGAAGTTAGACAATTTATCGTTCTGTCATTTTGGATGATCTCTTCGTAGAAATCTCTTCGAACTTTTGTACGATGGTCGTCATTATTATGCGTTCCATATTTTGTTTTTAACACTTGTCTTTTCTAAAGAAGGAAATTTAGATAATATTGTTACAGAACTGCGCTAATGTAGGCATGGGTTCACAATTCTCTCATTGAGAAGTGTACTATGTTTTTTTAATGACTAAATTTTGGATGCATTTGTTTTAAAGGCCTTAATTGGTGGTCGCACGCGAAAAAGTCGAAGTAGAGAGCAAGCCATTGGAATCCATATACACGCTTTCTTTGGCACCAATTTAGAGTCCTACTTGCAAAAGACATACTAAATCTATGGGAAAAAATTCATGCCCGTGACAAGCCCATGAGTTGAAATGCCAGAGACTTTATGCATTTGAATTGACAGAGCTACCTCTTAACCTCCAGTCCATCGGACCATCTGTAACTCTTTAAAGTCTTAATTAAAGAACTAACATTAAGCTACCACACAGGTATACAATTTTTGCACTGAACATTTATGTTAACTAATATCATATTAAATTTATATAATTTTGATTAGTTGAGTTCCCATCTCCTTTTTAAACTGAACAGTCATACTCACTCTATCGTATCATGACACCTAATGTAAAATTACGTATGTCCAATTAACGTTTATACAAGACTATGAGATGCTAAAGGGCAGGTAAATACCTATTTATGTGTATGTGGTTTAGATGGTATTGGGAACTTGTGACGATATTGTTCAGGGGCTGATGCACACCGTAAGTACTTGACTGTGGTTACATTGTATTGAGTTTTATAGACGATATGACAGCTTTAGGAAAATATGTCGTGAAGTCATCGCGAGTAACCCCACACACAGGATATTGGTTTTGGTCCATAATTGAGTGTACACGTATTCCTTTATGGAGGCTACAAATGTATAAAATTAAATCGAAAATATAAATATAATGTCATTCTTTTCAGCTTACCAGTTTTGCTAGTAATTTAGGAAGGGTTGTTTTCAGATCTTTTCAGTTTCATTTGGAAGCTAGTAGGTGATTTGAAAACTGTTAGTTGGATTTACATTTTATGGGATGTGTACGAGATGACTTTTTTTCATTCCTACAAAATGGTTGAACTGGCTTGTGGCAACACATTTTCATTGCAAAGTTTCATCGGAACAATCGTCAGCATTATTCCTTTATCCCTAATCTAAAAATGCATGTTACAGATGATAACATCGTGCAACTATTCCATTGACGTGATATATGCAAGTGTAGACACGACATCCTTTTCCAAACAGTTTTGTCTCTTTATTAGATATATACTTAATATAAAAACTGAACACCCTCTAATCGTCTGCATGCTCCTATTGCACAATATTGATGCAACATTGTGTATTTTATCATGGATGAAAATATGGCTTCTCTAGTGGGGCTATCCAGATTGTACTTCATTAATATTCACTTAATATTCATCAGACATTTCATTTACATGCAGCAAATGTATCCAATATTCCTTGGCATGCCTACAAACATTACAATATTCTTTAATATATACACAGCCATTACAACATTTTTCAACATGCGTACGGGCATTACAATATTCATTAGCCTGCATACACATGTTAAAATATTCATTGGCATGACAACAGGCATTACAATATTCCTTAGCATGCACGCAGGTATTACAATATTCCTTGACATGCATACAGCTATTATACTATTCATTGACATATACACAGGCATTACAATATTCCTTGACATGTATATGGGCATTACAATATTCCTTGACATGTATATGGGCATTACAATATTCCTTGACATGTATATCAATATTCCTTGACATGTATATGGGCATTACAATATTCCTTGACATGTATATGGGCATTACAATATTACTTAGCATGAATACATGTATCACAATGTCGCTTGTTATATATATATATATATATATATATATATATATATATATATATATATATATATATATATATATATATATATATATATATATATATATATATATATATATATATATATATATACTGGCATACGGGTATTGCCATATTCCTTAACATGCATACAGGCATTACAATAGTACTTAAAATGCATACAGGCATTACAATAGTACTTAAAATGCATACAGGCATTACAATAGTACTTAAAATGCATACAGGCATTACAATAGTACTTAAAATGCATACAGGCATTACAATATTTCTTGGGATATATACAGGCATCCCAATATTCCTTGACATGCATACAGGTCTTACAATATTCCTTGGCATGCCTACAGGCATTACAATATTCCGTGTCGTGTATACAGGCATTACAATAATATTCGCATAGTATTGTTTAAGCACTAAATATATCTCTGAGGCCACCAGTCACGAGACGAAAGACTTGAGAAGATAAAGCAATTCGCGATTCAATCAAAGCGCAAGACTAATCAATCAAAGTGTCAATGAAAACGCAAGATAAATGTATTGAAGTGATGGTCGAACAATTTAAAGCAGGACCACTAGAAGAGCTGGTCGAACTACTAGAAACTATTCCAACTACTAGAAGAGTTATAGCTTGAAAATACTTGAACCAATGGTCGCGATCTTCTAAAGCCCTCGTCGCATTACGAATCAGTTATACATATGTTTAGATATCGCCCCTCCCCCTTTTGTAAAAAGTAAACCCATTTTATTTCTAATATTTAAAAAGAGAACGAAAACCGTACGAAACGAATTAGTAGACATGGTATATGACGGTCCGTGGAAAATACTGTCATTGTATTGTGTTTCACGCATGCCTCAGAAAAATGGAATTAAGAGTGTCAAGGCAACGTTCTGTAACCGATCCCAACCATCTGTCAGATACGGGCTAATATGTATGAAATGACGATGGTACAAATCAAGTAAAATCGACCAAAGGATGTGTGTGTGTGTGTGTGTGTGTGTGTGTGTGTGTGTGAGAGAGAGAGAGAGAGTTAATTTTAAAGTAAAACCAACCAGAGAGAGAGAGAGAGAGAGAGAGAGAGAGAGAGTTTATGGTCGGAGATACTGTTACTAAAGCAGAAGAATTACTTAGATAAACTGTAAATATATTAAACTATTTTGATTAAATCTTGTTGGTTCGTAATTTCGCCTAGTTTCTATTCAACATTTCCATGAGCCGTTTGGTGAATCTCTTAGCGTTCATTTGAATGGCGTAGCTATCCAAGTGTTTAGAGTGCTCTGCCTTTATTATTAAATCCATTTTTCATTTTAAATCTTAAACGGGTCTTAAATTGATTTAACCAATGTGAAAATTATAGAAATTAAAAAGTAAGCAATCAACTTATATATATATATATATATATATTTATATATATGTATATATATCTATATATATATATATATATATATATATATATATATATATATATATATATATAGTAATCCATTTTTACATTTCAGATTGCAGTGTTGGATATCCTTGTAATTACCGTAGAAACTGCAGCCAATTATACCACCACCATTCAATATACCACATCTGCTTTGCCAGGTAGCTATTATATACACACGCATACCATTACCACTCTAATCCCATGTCTGTTTTGCCAGATCTCTCTCTCTCTCTCTCTCTCTCTCTCTCTCTCTCTCTCTCTCTCTCTCTCTCTCTCTCTCTCTCTCTCTCTCTCTCTCTCTCTCTCTCTCGCGTCTTCACACAGCCCTATGCAGAGGGCTAGATAACTCGGTCGGAAAGTAGAATGGTGTCCATGTATTGCGCATGCTGCTTGCTCATGATGCAAGCTTTGTTCACACTTTGCAAGGATGAGGAATGCACATATAAATTATAATCCTCTCCAAATGAGAAGTAATCGGTACGTTATAACGAATTACGTTGAAACTGGTCAATCACATGTAATCTGACCAATGCAGAGTAATGTCGAATTTATAAAGATTTTCTATTTTATTTAACAGAAATGGAAGTAATAAAGAAAGTATAAAAGACTTCTTAATTAGGTATTTAGTTGCGTACCATTCATTTAAATGAATATTATGGCCTTAATTAAGCGAAAACCACTTTTAATAACAAATATAAACTTATACAAGGAAATCTGTTGTAAATTAGGTAGTCTCTTTCCATACGTGTGATGCAGTCGCCTTTATCTATTCATGCTGAGGCCTTCTGTGACAGTAACTGACCCATGTACATTTATATACTCAGTTTATTCATGCAATGTTAGTGGTGAAGTTAATGTTGTTATGTATATGCAATGCTAGTGGTGGAGTGGATTTTATTATATATATGAAATGGTTGTGGTGGAGTGAATATTGTTATGTATATGCACTTGCAACTATTGAATGCTTATATCGAGTATTAACTAAACTTAATGCCATATTTGTATTTCCAACAAGCGAATTCCTGCTACAGCAAACCGTTTGTTAAAGACGTGATTTACGACAAATGACACGCTAAACACATATGTATCAGTTCGAAATTTGTTTACGATGAGTCTAGATAAAGGGTAGTCATTAAGATGCATGACAGCCAGAGTCAGGCCTTTAATGTGCAAACAGTTACGCCTGAAATAATCAACTCAGAAATAGTTTCTCTTGCACATCCTGATTGCTTGTTCTCTGGTATAATTCCAAGAGTACTACAAGCTTTATTACCAAGATACCGTTTGACGTTCTAAGGAATACTTCACAGAGACCTCGTGGGGAACGAACAAAAGAAAGCAAACTTATGTCGGTGCTGATTTTTACATGCGTGTTGTTCCACATGACAGAGCTGATTGTTTCCATCATAATCAAACTCAATTAGCGTAAACGACACAATAAACACAGAGGAAATATTGAGGTTTTCTTATTTTGTTAAATTCTAACACACTAGTCACAAATATGGCCAGTTTATAGGTGTGGACAGCTAAAAGACAGACATACATTTTTACTATCTTTGTATTTCTATATAACATCATATTTAAAACACTTAAACAGTCTACAGGGTAAACACTCGTTAATAGAACATCTCTGGAAACACTTGTAAATTAAAACGCATCATATACTATCCATATATTTAGATGCTAGCAATGTCAGTGTATTCACAACTACTCCAAATTCTAAAACATTAATCCTTCTTAAAAAAAAGGAAAATTTCTTTTTAAAAAATTGTAATATTGAAACACACATAATAGTGTCACATGAGATTCTGGTTGAATGAACTAAAGTGGAAAGTGTGGATGGCAATAATCGTGTGGGGGTCGATAGGGTTTGGGGATTGGCATTGGGTAAGATGGGGGTATTTATTAATACGATGAATAGAGATAAACGTTCAAAACTTAGATAAATCGGTATACACATTTTATGATCATGCATTCAAATAGAAAAAGGTTACACGAATGTGAAGCGAAATATTTTTATCGATGCATAACAGGAGATATCTAAAAAGAAAAACAAATAAATGTTATATAATTGTACAGAACAAAATTAAATTGTACATCATGGATTTTCAGCGCCTATACCTGATGTTGTGTTACCAGCCAATACAAGTAAATATGTAGGAACTTGTACAGCTTAGGATTTGAGGACATTTCATCTTTTCATATTAATTACATGGCAGACGAATACAAACTTACTCGATATAATACTGCGCAGACAAATGTACTCGACAGAATACTGCGCAGACAAGCTTACTCGACAGAATACTACGCACACAAACGTACTCGATAACTTGGAAGACGCAGACAAACTTTATCGACAGAATAGTAACTTTTAACGTATATAGGTGTTGCATGATTCGAACAAAAACAATATTGATCGTTAATTGCTTAGTCTGTTCATGTTCATGAAATAAAATATAACTTATCTTTACCAAAACAGGTAAAATAAATATTTTCAGCCAAGAAACAACTAATTTGTGCAGCTGATTTCAGCTTTTATGGCTACTTCAAGCAAATAATAATAATTTTTCTTACACCCATTATAACGTTTTGAACAAACAAATTTTCTTTACTATAGACTATAACTACCATTTATCATCCTCATTCAATCGCGTAAACGTTTAAAAAATTTCCTTTAAATTTCAGTTATCTTTCTTCTGTTACTTTCAAGTTTTTTCAAATTATTCTTGCAATGAAACTTTTTGATGGGGACAATTTCTTTTGTTTTCCTTTTGTGTTTTTAATTTGATATTCATATTTTTCACCATTGCATTTGTAGATCCCTCTAATTATCTTTGATGTTTTATTGGAATAATCGTATCGCAGCAAGTCTAAGTTCTCATATTGGAATTCGTCTGTAATAATTGTCAGTTATGACTTCAGTTTCTCTTACCTATTTATCAAACGACTAATCTCAGTCTTAAGAAACAGCTTCAATACAAAGTGCCCATTTATTACTTTGCTTTGTCCAACCTAATTCGTTTATCACTTTGTACAACCTAATTCGATTAACAGTTCATACAAGTTTTAAATGCTACATCATTTATGCAACTACACATTTTGTGTTCCCTTTCTTCTTCAAAATATTTTGTTTTGTATTTTCAACCTGTTTCTTTCCATGGTGTACTTCTATAAAATTTTATCTAACCCTTTTTATGTCCTCTTTGAACATATAAAAATTGGGTATGTAATGTGTTGAAACTAAGTAACGGAAGGAAGAAACATCAAGTTATGTAAAACGCAGCAGTTAATTTAATTATTAAACTTATAAATTGATCATTAGATAAAAATTTACAGTATTGGAATTAAACCCAAAATAATCATAAAGGTTCTGCACGTGTCAAAGAGAATCAGATATTCCGAACAACTTCAACAATCTTGACGTAATACTATGACATTTTCTAGAACACCTATAAATTAATTCACAATGGTCCCAGAATAATATTTTAGTACAGTGAGTATTGTATGGTTCCAATGAATAATCCAAACAAATGTATTCTCTCAAATTAGATCTAAAAAAATTTCTAAACACATCTACAGACTTTGATTCACACAACATAATATAAAAAACTCCGAAATCATTAATTCATTCCTCATTTGTCTCCAGTATTTTGCAATATACACGATTTGACAGACCTTATTACTCAATCTAATATTTCACAATACTTTTGCACGTGACCAACTTCTCAGTATTCAACCACCTGATTTTAACTATCCAATCATCAGTAACTCTAAACACGTAAAGAGGTCTATTAATAAAACTTGACAATAACTTTTTATCGATTATATACGATCTACTTGCCAAACATAAAGCATAAAAATAATAATCATATACGATAATTTACAAAATGTAGATATACATAACACCTTCTCTCATAAAGAATAAGAATGATTTATGCAAAAGAAGCTTTCCTTTTGAATATTAGTCAATCATACAAATAAAATAAAACCATATAATTACACAAGAATATGTTATATGAATAACAAAAACTGTATTTAACATAAAGCAATATAGAACCACATGTACGATTTACGAGCAACGATTAGATAGCCTTATGATGACTAGTCACCAGCAAGTAGTTCAGGTGATCTATTTTTCATAAGGACTTCCTTTTTACAACGAAAACAAAACAAGTATTCGCTAAAATCTCTTCTGTATAGACATTCATGTAAAATGCTAATACTTAAACTTGACGCAATGCTTTCAGCACCTTCTAGACAGTGATCTTCAGAGCTGAGCAATATTCCCCCATCTCGTCCACTCTTCAAATAGTTAATACACGTTTGCAGAGATATCGAATACAAGTTTAATTTCTGCGATAGATTCTATTTTAACCATATATCAATTAACCAATTAATACATAGATTTACAGTGCGTTAGGGTATTTTTGTCTGAGGCTTTTTGTTTGCGAAATTAAAATTGACTTATCAAAGTACTAGAAACAATGTGTAAACATAATAAATTATCTAGTTTATGACCAATCTAACCTCTATTATATTTCATATAACCTCTATTATACTTCATATAATCTCTATCATACTTCATATAACCTATATTATACTTCATATAATCTCTATTATACTTCATATAATCTCTATTACACGTCATATAACCTCTATTATACTTCATATAACCTCTATTATACTTCATATAACCTCTATTATACTTCATATAATCTCTATCATACTTCATATAACCTCTATTATACTTCATATAATCTCTATTTTACTTCATATAATCTCTATTACACGTCATATAGCCTCTGTTATGCTTGATATAAGCTTCTGAATCAGTTTTGTGAAAAGATGGATATTCAGCCCTGTTCAACGCCCATTGTGTTATTTGGTATAATTATTGTCAAAAGTGTATATTTAAACTGTCAACAAAAACATGTTATACGATATTCATTTCACATATGTTGATATATCTTGCGATAAATTGTCTGCGTGATCTCTCTCTCTCTCTCTCTCTCTCTCTCTCTCTCTCTCTCTCTCTCTCTCTCTCTCTCTCTCTCTCTCTCTCTCTCTCTCTCATATTTTTTTCTCTTGTTTCGGAATCACTAGATGAAGTCTTCATGTATGTAAATAGCATTATTTTCAATATATTTTTGTATTGCACTTTGCGTAGAGCTATGTATGAGAAAGGATAATCTCCGTATTTTTATCGAAAGACAGCAAGAATAAATACTTTTGTTTTTAATTTAATAAATTAAATATGAATACAATGTATAAAGTAATTAACATGTAATATTTATACAAGTCTTAATGATTATTTTAAATGTGCCATTGTGATCATTTTTCACTGTAAACATGTATTCGAAAAGAAAAGGTGCTCCTTGTGAACAATTGTTTATGTATGCATAAAGAGTTTCCAGACCCCTCAGAATTAACATACATTCGCTTTAGGATATATTAGGATATTTCACCTATAACTGTTAGTTGCCTAGGAAAGGCCGACAAGAGCTTCCGACAAACCATCCATAACACCCACACCCCAATGGTCTATACAGAGTTCATAATTACATTATAGTTCAATAGTCATTGAGCTTTAGCAGGGCTCAGCGCAAACGCGAGTACCGACTTCCTGCCAAACGTTTCTGTTTAAATGGTTCACAGTTTATCTGGGTATTATAAACAAACTGCCACAAAATGATAGTACATGAGAGTGTATTTCAATTTCTTTAAGGTTCTGTACCAGAATCTACCGATATAGATTTATCTGACGTGACATAAAATCCTGCGTTTCACTTGCGTAAGTTCTATATGGGTTTTATAATTTCTCCATAGCATTTTCTAACAACAGTTATTGCCATATTAAGAATTCAACGTGATCCATTAATTGTGCAGCCTGCAGTAATATTGGATATATGTTTGAGCTTGACCAATAGGGACGGCAGCGGGAGGAGGAATGGAGATTATTTCATTTTATTCATTTGCTATTATTTTTATTATCCAGAAAAGTTCAAATTATTCCTTGCGAATGGAAGTTCATCCCTTGACGGAACAGTTATTATAAGTGACTATAGAATACAATATACTGCGTGCAATGTGTCTAAAGCTGACGGCATTGTGATCTGCAAAATGTTAGGGATGCAGCACGGTCTTGCGTAAGTTTACGTTTTAAGTTTATTTCAGTCACATCCATGCTTTTTCCATTTGAAGGAATGCAATGCACTTTATAACCGGAGAAATGCAACTATATTTACACGAGGACTAATATCACATGTCCGAAAATTATAGGGTCCTTCTGCCAATTCCTCTAAAGATGAAAACTATATTTCACATATATCACAGTTGCAAGTTACATCATCTACACGTCATACACCATCATAGCCTTCGTCATGAAAATTCACTTTCCAGGAAAACAGAATTTAATATTTAGCTATATCCACAAGTCCTCTGTATTTGATTGAGAACTTTAAGGTATATACAGCTTTATATAAAGAGGAGCCCATAATTATATGTTAGGGAACACGATTATATGAAAGAACAGGAAGCGAAAAAGTCAAAGATTGAATTACTCTGATTAAAATCAGATCCCCACTGCCCTACATAAAGATCGGACAGCGTCCTCTTAGAGTCATGTTCTGGCGCCATATGTTATTATCATAATTGTTCATTTTAATCAGATTAAGTATTGTATCTTCGTTACTGGAGACCAAGCATTGCTGCTGAAGAGGATCAATATGTGCCGAACAATTTGATTTCACTTTCATATCTTTGAAAGCTCGGTTGGCTAATTCAAGGGACATCAAAACATGACCCATAAGCGGTCGCACTAAGATGTACAAGTATGATGCTCGAAAGGAAAAGGAAATTGAATACCAAGCAATATGTACCAACCCACCTGATTGGCATCTATATACCTGATGGAGAAGAAAGAGGAGATAGTGCTTGCCAGTCTCCTAATCCACATCAAATACTTTGTAAAATTCAACAAACGATTTATTTCTCTATAATACAAAACAAAAATGAGAAAAAAGAACTGAAGGTATTGCAAATTAAATCCCACAAAAAATCCAAGAAGTAAAGACACAAATCCTAATAATTTAAAGTACTGAATAAAGTTTAGTTGAAGTCCAAATTAGATACTAAGCTGAAGGTGTTGATGTGTCTGTTGTACCCCTTAGAGTCTTTTGTTGAATCAGAGTAATTCCAGGCTTGAATATGCTATAAATTACAGAAATGTCTCTATCCAAGACTCTTATCAGAGCATTTCCAAATATAATAATAATCTGAATTCAATAACTTGAAGAAATAACTTCCAGCCAAACTAGATCCAACTTGATTGTGCTAGACATTAATCCGCGAATGAAAATTCCTTCCACAGAAAGATTTTATTGCCCTCTACTTGATCTCAGGTCACAATTAGAATTTACTAAGGAAAACACTTATTACTTAATGCAAAAAAAACTTCCAGAAAAATCATGATGTTTACAAAAAAAATGCTAGTTATTTTTAGAAACATATTTCTAAAATTATTTTATAACATGGACACCCTTAAGTACACTAAGAAAATTCCAAAATTTAGAATCAGACCCAAATAAATATATTTATTTCTATTAATATTGATCCTGATATTAAGCCATACAGTTAGACAATGTGTCAGTTATGTATTAGTTTTGCACAAAACAAAATTAAACAAGTCAACTCAGGTATATATATATATATATATATATATATATATATATATATATATATATATATATATATATATATATATATATATATATATAGTAGAGAGAGACATATAGACACAGAGAGAGACAGACAAAAAGAGAGAAAGAGAGACAGAGAGATAGAGAAGAGAGAAATATAGATAAAGAGACAGATCTGTCTGTATATATATATATATATATATATATATATATATATATATATATATATATATATATATATATATATATATATATATATATATATACACGTATGGGTTCGTTTAAGGTAACATACAGAAAAGAGCGATGACAACAATATTTTGTAAATTTTACTAACAATAATTATTTTCCTTTGAAAACACAGTGTAAAGCTAAAATATATGAAACAAGACTTACGATTTATGAACAAGATCCCAAAATGTGTCATAAAATTGTGAAAATACACAAGTCATGTTACTAAACAGTTCAACAACATAAAATTCCTCCGAATCTCAATTCTGTTCCAAGATTGCGGATGATGATGATGTCAGACGAAGGTTAACACAAATGTCCAGAATTTTCACTGTGAATTACAATTTGTACTGTCCTGTTAATTTCCCCAAAGGTGTTTGTCCAAAGCCAGTTGTGTAGCTCTCCAGGGAAAATAATTATTCTTTAAAACGGTAGATGAAGTACAGCTAGCATCAATAACAAAACACGTTGTTCTCTACACACGTACGATCGAACATCTCTTTCCAGTACAAATACCTTTTTCTCAAGATATTAGAAACTTTATATGATGTTTTAATGTGACTCTCTAAGATGTTAAAATATGACTCTAGACTATTTCGCAATTACCTGAGCATTTAAAGCAATCTAACACGTCATCTCATGTACAAGCATGAGGAAATCTCGAAGATTTCGAAATAACGTAGTATAGAATGTCAACAAGTATAATTAGTAATGACCTTGGTCACAACTAATCATTTACGTATCTTTTCCGACTGTTTACTCAATATTACAAAACAGTCATTCAAAAAACGTGCTTACACGAATAACATTTTCGTTCTAAACAAATACGATGTTTAATAATATAATTGCGATGCTAAATGATGTAAAAATGAAATAGAAAGAATTAAAAAGAATTCAAATTTGAACACACATGAGAGATAAATACATGTGTATCCCAGAGTTTGATTATTCTTTTATCTGACTTTTGGAATTAGGTAACTAATTAGTATTGCCTCCATATTACTCGTTTTTGACGTTATGTTCATTTTGTGTCCATAGTCATTCTTTTGTTTAAATGTTTATTTATTCGTTTTTTTAATAAATATATTCATTTCTATCATTTATTATGAATTTTGGTACAATAATAGTTTTGCTATACTGCAGGCGATTGATAAATATAACGTATATGATCCTTACTAATTGCTTAAATAGTTTTGAATATTCATCCTTTTCATTCTATTAAAGTAATCGTTCCTGAAATAGTCTTTACAGTCTATATCTGGTGGTTAGGGAAGTGGAAGACTCGAACCCCATTATTTGTGGAATTAGGTAAATCTGCTATGTTACATCAGACAACTGCGGATTTCACTCAGGCGTAATAGCAGTATGTATTGCTATGGCAACATTTAATACATGCTTTTAATTATACCCATAAACATTGTTGGCATAATATAACCTTTTGATCCATGTTTTAAATAGCCAGTTTGTTTTATAATATTTATTGAAGGAAGCCCAATATACCCAAATGGAAACAGTCTTTTATCATTTTATTTATTGCAGGTCGCCTTTTACACCCAGTCCATTTCTTTGGCGATACACCAATGTATTTACAGAGTCATTTCATTGTCATGGGAACGAGACGAACATCCGTTTCTGTAGTCCAAAACCACCATCCTATGCCGGATGCGCTGTCTCTTGGTTAAATTGCCGTATGTTCTTGCTAGTATTAGTAGTATTAGTCGTAATAATAGTAGTGGTAGTAGAAGAAGCAGTAGTAGAAGCAGAAGAAGTACCAGTAGTAGTATTGGTATAAAATAATCATCATCAAAGGGCTTGTGTGTATATAAAATTCAGCCACGCCATATTAAGAGTGGAACACTAATGGATTGTGTGGATATAAAATTCAGCCACGCCATATTAAGAGTGGAACACTAATGGATTGTGTGAATATAAAATTCAGCCACGCCATATTAAGAGTGGAACACTAATGGATTGTGTGGATATGATACCCCGCCTTGTACATTTTTATTTATTACACTGTTTTCGGTGACATAACTCGTCTAGTCAAAGCCAAATCACTTTCAGCTCTCAGGGATTGCAACAGATGGAGGTGATATCTTGGAAAGTATTGTATCACTTTCAATTATCAGAGATCACCAGTTATTAGTCCATGCTCATAAAATAGGTAAGATAAAAGAATGAAAAGCAACAAGCTTTGTAATATTCAACATATAATTTATTTCCCTAAAAGGCAAAATGAACCAGATTAAAAGATATCAAGGTATTGCGAATTATTGCCCAAAAAAATCCTAGAATTACATACACAAGTCCTAATAATTTAAAAATCTGAATAAACTTGAGTAGAAATCCAATATAAATCCACTGCGGGGTGTTGATGTGCATGTGGCGTAACGTATCGTGTTGCTGTACGTACAGTTTTTTGTTGAAACAGTAAAATATTTGAAGGTTTGAAGTCACTATAAATCTCAACTAATTCTCTGTCCAAGAATATTATTTGTAATGAGCCCTTTGTATTTTTAGAGAAAATATTCACCGAATTAAACAGTTTTGAAGAAAAAAATTCAAGTCCAAATCAACTACTAGACATAACAATAAAATAGATTTTGCTATCTTAAACGCGAATGAATAATATTGCCAGTGCCAAAAGTATATATTTATTTACTTGACCTCGATTCACAATTAACATTTTCTATAAAAATAATACCTAATGGAAAATACCCTTCTAGAAGGTTATTCATGTTTATAAAATAAAATGTTAGTTATCATTATAAAGTCTGTAACTAAAATTACAATACTTACGGAAATTGTAGAAGAATTACAATATCCTAATCCAAGACCAAAACAAAATCATTTTAACTTCCTATTAATAATGTTCCTGATATAAAACCTATTCACAGAGAATATTTTAGCTATATATTAGTTATTTACAGAATTAAATGAATACAAAAATAAATAATTCATGTCAAGTGCAAAAGACAAGATAAAGTCCGACATAAAATATTACATTGCAATAGCATATAACGAAAATAGTTTTAGAAAAAAACAGACTAAATTAAAAAAACAATGCAAATTATATATATATATATATATATATATATATATATATATATATATATATATATATATATATATATATATATATATATATATATATATATATATATATATATATATATATATATATATATATATATATATATATATATATATATATATATATATATATATATTGTAGATTATATATATTTTTCCTTCTTTTGTCAGACCTAGAGATGTATAAGTCACATCCAAATCTTCTCACAAATGTAGCGGATGGTGAAATTGTTGCAACTGCAGTACGCTCAGTATACACTTTTGATTCATTTTTTGTTATATTTTTCTAAATAAATCCCTGTTCTTTTTCAAGATCGAAATTTATTATTTTATTATATTTATTTATATTATATTTATTATTATTTTATTTGGATCTGCTTTGTCTAAGTGATTTAAATATTGGTTCTTTTTGTCAGCCATAATACAAGGTGGCTTCTGTGAATCGTAACTTCTTATCAGATAAATTATGCATTAATTATTGAAAACATTCTTTGTACATTTCAGATGCAACTATCATAAAATGTTAATTGTACTTATTTAATCATGTTCCTCATTGCCAATATTTTACATAATTTAATGAGATTGAAAAAGAAACAATTTGAAAAAAAGATGTTTTTGCAGAATGATAAACTGAAAATGACAACTAAAGGTATAGAAAGAAATAAAACCTAATAATAGCCAATTAAACATATCAAGGAGTATCTTGTGAGCATTTAAGTGGTTAAATTTTGTATTTTGCAATAGTTCTTTGATTCGTGTTATTAATTCCCAAATTTATGATATGGTTATATTCTGTTTCCATTTTAAATATGTCCAATGGCAAGGCCTACGATATATATTGTATTCATTAATGACACATATGAAATTAGATTCCTTTATCAACAGTTTATTACAGATAAATAGTGCAACTAAATGTGCGTTTTCATACATCAAGATGATTAGAAATGACAGAACAAACTTTTAGCATGTCTTTAAAGTTGACTAATGTTAGCAACAATAAAAGGAATGAATTAATAATTTTCAGCTATTTTCAAAAGTATATGTCTATAAGAAGGCTTTGATGTCCACCTAAACTGTCAATACTTTTATAAAATACATACAAATTTGTTTTGAATTTATCGTGGAAGACAAAGCACATTCGTTCAGAAGAATTTAAGAAACCAGAGAAGTCAAATTCAGACAATAGCAAGGACATGATAAATTTGACAACTGTCAACAAACAAGCAAGTATCTCAGACAAAATGTTATGTTCAACAGGTGGAATTTATGTATTGGTGTTCTATATACCTATATTCTGTGTACTATCTTTCATAATTATAGTTCCTAAGAGTTATTTAGCTAATACTATTTTACATATTAAATTTTTTAATCAATCATTCGTTCACACTGCAACATATGTAAACTATCAAGTGCGTCGATTCACTCGTAAAGTTCTAAAAATGATATACTATAGTTCAAGTAAACATTACGAGAATTAACTCCAGGACACGAATTCTGAGAGACTCGCTGGTCAGTTTTAGACGTTGTTAGAACAGCTGTGTGTTTACTTATACAGCGATTGCAAACATCAAGATGATCCATTGAAGAACTTATTATGTTATCCCTAATGCAGATTTGAATTCCATGTAACTATTTCGCAGAATTAATTGTTCATGATAGTACTAGCAGTCTTAGAATGGTTATAGTAAGAGGATTCATTCTTCCATTTAATTCAAACATTCGTTGGAATTACAGTACTTTAACATTCATTTTAAGGCTATTTGGATATATGAAATCTGTGCTCAAGTGCTGTGAATTCAATTAAAGACTCTTTGGATTTATAGCAGTCACTGGATTACTGTGAATTCATTTAAAGACATTTTTTGATTATTATATATCGATTATTATGTATTGTTGACACTTTCATTTGAGTACATACTATAATTTGGAATATCTTTGGAAACTCAATCGAATTACACCTAACGTATGGAATTTTATAGAACATATAGGACTTCATTCACCATGCTGTAAAGTTCTTTTAATTATTTTTACATGCTTTATAAATAAATTACATTTACCAATTTTACAAAACACGTTGGATTTTCTCCTTCTGACCTTACGACAATAGTGTTGAAACAATTGGTAATATATGTTTTTCACTCAAAGCTCTCTTTAATAAACTTCATACTTGACAGGCAGTTTAAAATGGAATAACCAATTAAAAAAGTTATATCAAAGAAACAAACAAACCCATTTCCACAAATGAAAGAGAACCAGTTATGGATTTTCTACAGTAAAACAATTATAAATGTGACAAACACAATATAAATACTATATATCAATCAGCATTAAATTGAAGTTTTACTGTTGGTTAACGTTTAGTGTTAAAGAATTTTCTTTTGCTGCCACATAAATTGTGCGACTGATTGTTTTCGTTTCTACATTTTTATCCAATCCCAAACAGAGATCGCATATAGAACCTTACATAAACACTCAATAATATTCCCCTTTAAAACGTCGATACACATCTTCGCATAATATTACTAGTCGGACTCTTAGTACTATTAAACAGATTTTTTAAAGGTTTTTGAAGCACTGAGTGACAATATTATTGTATATTTTGCAATCAGAATGTAAAAAAACAGATGGTCAAACAAGTTATATACAAGAAAGACGTCACTTTTGGAAATCGTAACACTTTTTATATAATTCCTATTTCATACAATAAACGAGTTCTAAACATCCCAAATTATTTTTTTATAATACGTCCTTGTTATGAGAGATTAAAACTTATTTCCAGTTTTGTTTGCTTATCAGACGCCTTAAGAGTCTGAACCGTTACCTTGTGTTTCCCGAGGATTTTATTTGCTTTCGTGGTTTGTTTTTTATTTTGGAGGGGGGGGCTTAGGTGTTTATAGTTGGCTGGTTTTAGTCTTACTTATAAAATCTTTAATACAATAAACAGATTACATATAATGAACTTAATTCTTATACTTAAAATGTTTTAATTCTTATACTCTAATTTAATACTTAAAAATGAACAAATGCCGTACATTCTCAGAATCTGCTATTTATAGTTTACCTGAAGAAAAGTCTGTGCATATCTCTTGTTTATAATTCTTTATCCATAAGGCATTTAAGTATGCCTTTTATATTTGTCGGTTGTGTAAATATTACATAATTGAAAATGTTATATAACTTTGTAGGAATTTATCTGCTGTTATAGGTGTTAGCATTATGAGAATCTAAATATACGAGAAACTCTCTGGAATCAGCCTCATTTGCTACTTTCGTGACGTTGGGACGGTGTTAAGGCTTTCCGATTTATTCAGTAATTTCCCACAATCTACTTGTTAAACTTGATTATAATATCATGCGTTAGGACGCAGGCAATCATCATATCATTTTCATCCTGAAATTCTTAGTTTTCAAGTAAAGAAACATGAAGGAAATTGATTCCGATCTTGTTTGTAATATTTAAATTTGCTGGGGCATGGAGACGGAGGGTTTCTTTACAAGAATAATAATGTTTTTTATGGACTATGTCAGCTGGTCGACCCCCAATAACCTCTATACTACTAGATTTGGATCTTGTCTGCTTTAAAAGTAAACAGTGTATATGTAATAATTCAGCATCATCCATACTATATTAATAAACAGTCAAAAGTTAATTGTTTTATGTAACAAAACGTTTAATATAATTTGTCATTTTCTATACTTGTAGCTTTTAACGCCTCAACCCCAATTCAAATTCTGGACGATCTTCTAAATATGTTGCTATTTCGTGGAATATTATATTGATTCAATTCATTCAATGTCTCTCGTTACCTACCTGCTTATGCCCAGCTGAAAAAAAAGACTTTTAGCATAAAAATACATCTTGCGCTACAAATACGAAAAACAGTTCAAAGAGATTTGATTTCAAACTTTGTCATGGATATCATACAGAATGAAATTTGGAAATCAGTCATACTTTCTTTTAATTATGACAGGAACTCAAATCAGACTGGATGGTGGAAATAACGTTAGTAATGGCATCATTGAGATCCTTGTCAACGGAACCTGGGGTACAGTCTGTGAAAATAACTTTGATCACGTAAATGCAGACGTATTTTGCAGGATGCTTGGATATTACGGGTGAATACATTTTTATGTGGAACAATTCATAGAAAACGTAAAGATATAGTAGATTTCAAGCGAATGTAAATTTATTATGTCATTTTTTCGACTTTGATGTTCATTAATTAAAACAATAATTTGAAAGAAATTATATCATAAAGAAAAGATCTAATGTTCGAGCTTGACCGACATTTAAGTATTTGAATAGATGGATAGATAGATAGATAGATAGATAGATAAATAGATAGATAGATAGATAGATAGATAGATAGATAGATAGATAGATAGATAGATAGATAGATAGATAGATAGATAGATAGATAGATAGATAGATAGATAGATAGATAGATAGATAGATAGATAGATATATCGATCGATAGATAGATAGATAGATAGATAGATAGATAGATAGATAGATAGATAGATAGATAGATAGATAGATAGATAGATAGATAGATAGATAGATAGATAGATAGATAGATAGATAGATAGATAGATAGATATATCGATCGATAGATAGATAGATAGATAGATAGATAGATAGATAGATAGATAGGTAGATAGGTAGGTAGGTAGGTAGGTAGGTAGATAGATAGATAGATAGATAGATAGATAGATAGATAGATAGATAGATAGATAGATAGATAGATAGATAGATAGATAGATAGATAGATAGATAGATAGATAGATAGATAATTACATAGATATAGGAATGTACCGTGGTGTACCATTTAAGCACCATATGGTCAATTAAACTGGTAGTATCCATGTATGTATGATAATAAATCAAGACGTCCATGAACACCACTTCATTCATAATCATAACCAATATGAAAACAATATATGTTCTTTTAAACGGTGACTATATTTATATTATACTTGAATCATAAGCACAAATGTTTTATAGCGCTACCTTTTCCTACCAAATCTATCTATCTATCTATCTATCTATCTATCTATCTATCTATCTATCTATCTATCTATCTATCTATCTATCCATCCATCCATCCATCCATCAATCTATCTATCTATCTATCTATCTATCTATCTATCTATCTATCTATCTATCTATCTATCTATCTATCTATCTATCTATCTATCTATCTATCTATCTATCTATCTATGTCTCTGTGTGTGTATATATATATATATATATATATATATATATATATATATATATATATATATATATATATATATATATATATATATATATATATATATATATATATATATATATATATATATATATATATATATATACCGACGACGAACAGTGCGAAACTAGTAACTAACTAACAATCACAGTTGGAGTTCCAAAACCAGGAAAGAGAAGGATACGCCGCTTAGAACATTTAAAAAGCATGCGGTCTAAACCAAGAAGACTAGAAAAAGAAAGCTATGTACTGATAGAATTAGTCTTTGTAGCCGACACAGATTCTTTTGAAACGTTTCTAAATCTTCTTAGTTTTCTTTAATTGATACTATAAGAATAAAATATCCGGTATATAATAAATATCCGGGATATAATCTGCCTTACATAAATGTACACAAAGTAATAGATGTCGCTTTGGCTCATAGACTTTTAGGGAATTATAAACATTTTTCAGTATTCGCAACAAGTCTATACAGGCTTGTTGAAACAATGCATCTATAGGTTTAATTCATGTAGAGACAGCCATGTAGAGTTTATTAAACAACGTTTTTTATGTTTATTTCTTTGTTTTGTATATATTTTGTATATGCCTTTGGAAAAGTCTTATTAAGAGCCGGAAGCACTCAGGCTAGTTAATTATTAGTTTCGGACTGTTCGTCATCAGCTTATTGCATCTATCTTAATCAATCACTCGCACACGTGACCCCTTGCTGGATCCAGTGCGCTTGAAAATTTGTTATTCGCCATTTGATTTGTATTATGTGTGGTTCACCTGTTCTGTTTATAAGCAAGGATAGTATAAGCACCGTTTTTGGTCAAAATAGCACTCTTAGACCCTATGGGATTTTAACATTAGTGTGGCACTCTGAGACAATATGGAAATGTGACATGGTTGAGAACCCAGGAGGAGTTGGGACTTAACATTAGGGTACTTTGAGAGCTGTTGGAACCTTAACATCGGGTCACTCTGTCCTATTAAAAGTTTTCAGATTAGGATATTACTATGGAGCCGTGTAGAAAACTGAACAGGATTTTTATGAATAAATAGTTTGGATGTTAGGTCCA
This sequence comes from Potamilus streckersoni, assembly GCA_016746295.1. Classification (NCBI taxonomy): domain Eukaryota; kingdom Metazoa; phylum Mollusca; class Bivalvia; order Unionida; family Unionidae; genus Potamilus; species Potamilus streckersoni. Next base: position 1,148,734 of record JAEAOA010001276.1, on the reverse strand, counting down.
AATAGATATAGGCTATAATAAACCTCCAGGAGTCTTGACAGTCCCATACATACATTTAATTGCAGATAATGACTTAGTGCCCACCATATATCTTGAAATATATTCTTGCCCCAAATTATTTAAATATAACCCGTTCATATCCATTGTATTAATGGAAGCAAACGTGTATTGCACTTAGAGGAAAACAATCATGGATCGACAGAAAATGTTATGTCCTCCACCTCACCCAAATGAACTGTCTACAAACATAAAATATTCTGTCTCTTAATTGGAAAAACAAGCATAATTTCTTACTGTACATCTCCACATATAAACAAACCAGCACAATCACCACAAATCCTAAATAATCGTAGAATTGCTAACACAAGTCCTAATGAGTAAACGTTTTGAATCAATTTTAGTGGCAATCCAAAAATTAATTCTAACGCTGAAAGTGCTTATGTGCCTGTGACGGCGCGTGACGTGGTCATGTGTCAACAATCATTTGATGAATCACAATAATACAATCCAAGAATATATCCATATTTGAATTTCACTAAAAATCCGAGACTATCATTTTTGATGGGTACTTTGCATTTCCTGTGAATAAATAATTTGAATAAATAACTCTCAACACAAATGAAACAATGGATATGACAATTATATAAACAATTCTTCTCAGACTTTACAGCACGAAAACTAAGACTTATAAAGAGCCGTGAAATAGGACAAAATTTAATTTCTGACCAAGAAAATCTTAATTATAATTAGAAAGTCTGTTACTAACATCATAAAAAAGAACACGATAAACTCAATGTTCTTGATTCAGGCCAAAACAATAATCTAATAGCCAATGTTAATTCCAATGTAAAATTATTCATAGCATATAATAAATAAAAATCTAACAATGTAACTTAAATATACATAAGAAATATCATCCACATAATCAACACGTGCATAAATTTAACGACAAATTGGACATTAGAGACAGAAGTTGACATTACAAATGACTATCTCACTTCATTCAGGCAAATTATGAAAGTTTTCCAAACGTCTTATCTGGAGATCATTTCCTTACTCTTAAAACAGTATAATCAAAGTTAACGACGACGTGGACGACTTATACGCTCATCAACATGCAGTAAATATATTCAGGGAATATATTTTATCTTTGTTGAAATTGTCTCTCACTTTGGTACGCACGAGACAAAAAAATTCATGGGCAAACTACTCTTAAAAATGTATCACCGTTGCCTTGTACACAATAGAGTACAGTGACAAAGTAGGTTACTGTGACAGAGAAGATGCTAATTGCTAAAAATTACAACAAGTCACTATAATGCAGCACAAGTCATATACATGAAAAAATGAGCGGTATGGGTTAACGATTCCCAGAGTGACTGTCTATTACTTTGAGAGAGATTCTTGCACCGTTTGGAAAAATTAAACGGATTCTCATTTGTTAACATTTCAGAAAAAATAACGTGTCTAACTCTCTCAGTTGCCCGAGGCATAATACTACGACTCACGCGTGATGCAAGCAGAACGTTTACGGGGCATGGTATGAGGAACACTCTTCAGACGCTTTTGGTATTATTTCTTGCATTGAACTCTCAGGCCTTTGAAAGACGTCGATACCATTTTCAACGAATGTGTTTTCATGTACGTAGGAATTCTGTCAGGCTTTGATTTCGTTATGCAACTTATGTACAGTTTAATGCTATTAGATGCAATATGCCAAAAACAGTAGAGAAACGACGCTTGTTCCCTACTTCATTTATCGTTGTGATTTCGAACGCCCACAGATTGTTTAAGAATTTCATAGCTGTTAATGACAAAATTTGACATACTCTCCTGACCATGAATTGAAACATCTGACAACAAACTTAACTATGGAAAATCTGTACGAAACAACCAGTTAGAAGCTTAAGGCTACCTTGTGGTAGAAATGTGGGAGCACGAATACGTTGGACGTTTGGAACAGAACCAGAGATTCGATGTGGTTGGCATCGAATATTGTGATCTTCACGGTCATTTTTATGGATGAAGGACCAGTAATAGACCACTGTCGTACCAATTTTAAATAAAAAAGGCCGGTATATAGATGTATCTTAGTTTTGGCCACGCATCTGCAAGCAGTCTTGATTTCCATTGCACCACCCCGCCTTTAAGACATAACACATTGCTGTGGAACACAGGACTTCAATACGAAAGACTAATTAAATACATAGTTCTTCCACCCATGGACTTGTGCTATCCCGTGTTGCCTTGTCATCGTATGTATACTGAAACGTGTAATGAAAGCTAGCCGTAGAATCACGACGAAGAAACAACGACTTTAACAAGACCATGGTTGAGTGTGGAAATCAGTCAATAGAGCCTACGACTATCCATCATGGACTCACAAAACGAAAAAAAAAAACTATAATTAAAATGATGGTATCGATCCTTGGAGAGAATCGAACTGGAATACATGCAGTTTAATGAAGCAAGACTGGATTTCAGTTCAAAGAAACAAGACGGGATTTTAGTTCAATGAGGCAAGACGGAAATTTAGTATATTGAAGCAAGACGGGATTTTGCCATCATAATCTCATGATCATTTGTTCATGAGGAATATTAGCCCAACACCAACTTATACACAACATATAATACTTTATGGATCCAAGTAAATACATTAAATAGATCAATATCCTGGAATACGTCTGAAAGACACTAAATCCGACAAGAAGATTTGATGATGGAAAATTACAGAGACACTCGAGTTCGTTGAATTCACTAACTATATTATTCTCCACCATTCTCTCAACATGCTAATGTGAAACCGATCTGTACCAAATCATTGGGTAGATCAGGGTATTAGATAATATAAAGTCTTTGAGTTGTGGTATACATCAGTAAGAACATAACTATTTAGCTTAGAAAGGAACACGCTCTGTGGCCTTAGCGCAATCACTATACTATATTCACTATTTCATGCCAATAGTGTTTTAGAACTCTCATGGATACTTTCAAAGAGCGAATTTATTACATACCTTTAGCGTTAAAGGAACGCGTTTGCAACTAAGTTTCAGTAAAACGCAAAGAACAGTGCCTCCAATACGATATATCTCAGTTCAATAAAAAGTCTTTATTGAAACAAACTTTTCAGAAATGGAAATTCACTATGGTAAGAACAGTATCGCAATGTTTACAAAATGTTGTGCGAAACGCTGTGGATGAAACGGTCGCACCCACTTCATGTATCCTAAACATTTGAAGAAGACCGAATGAAAAAGCGGATATGACGATGACAACAACGACGATAGTCACGCCCATGGTTACTACCACTGCCACTGCCGTAATATATACTTCTTGAATGACAAAGTATTATGAAGGCAAGGAATGCATAAAAGAGCTCTTGCTTCTATGTTTTCTCTGTGATCTTCTTCGTCTGTCCAACGAGGAACAGCATCGTCTATTATATAAAGGAAAACAGAAATCCTGATCCAATGCGGTATATTTAATCAATGGTGCACTTTTATCATGTAAAGAGTTTTGATATATGTGATGCCAATATTTCTACTTTAAACTGAGGGATGTCAATTAATCTGAATGTATAGCAGGCGTTGCGCAACGCGAGTGATTGATTCAATGCCAAAAATGTTTATAATCAATTCCCCCATTGTAAGAGTGAAAAGAGAAAACTTTTAACCGAAGAAGAAGACACAAATTTCAAATGCCACAACCGCATCAACAATTAATTATTCCAAATTTAAAAGAAATTAATTCATGGGTCAAAAGGGTGATATTGGGACCGTTACGATAATAACGAGAAAAGAAAGTAAAGAAAGTAGTGAAAAGGAACCGATCATGTATACTTCAGCAATATTGCTTACTTCAACGCCATGAAGTCCATACAACCATACAAAACATCACAACCAAATTACCAAGCGAACACAGCAGCAAGTATAGATACATTTATAGATTATATTAATACAACCCGCACAACCTGCTATGGATGAATTAAAAAGAGAGTGTTATTGTGATTCATAATCAGAATCTAACGCGTACGTGTTCATCACGCTCGACATTGATTGCAAGTACAATCGACGCCGACGTTACACATGTTCTTGCAATACAAATTTATAGTAATCGAACCGGAATGGGTGATCTATCTGACTGTTGCTTATAACTTGGCGTTGTGTAATCAAGGCTAGAAGTAGTTGTTTTGAGTGATTAGTATGCATTGAAACAATTCGTGGGTGGTATCTCTATTAAGCAAAAATAGGTTATGAGTGTGAGTTTTGAAACTTGTGGTAGAAACCATCAATTATTGTAAATAGGTAAGGCACTGAATTTCTCACTCAACAATTTTACAACGGCAACCTATTCATTTCTTAACGACTGACAATCATGAATACAAATCGAATACCAAACAACGTTGTCAAAGAAGCAAAGCAACTACACTAGGTGCCACACTCAGGACAGTATATTATTGATCTACATTGGAAAATAGTTACTCGATCCTAACTGCCTGTAAATCGATCGCCTGTTTTTGGTCAATAACGCATCGGTTCTGTGTCTGATCACGAAGTCGCACGCTAGCACATCATATAACTCTTCCATGCTAATCGTCTTATCTTCCATAGCCATCGACTACAACTTGGCAATTTGGCTTGAGACTTGTTTAGAGGCCTCGAGAAGTTCTGAAGAGATATGTATTCGCGACTGTACCCATAAGGAGAGATTTTTACAAGTGCTGCGGGTAAAAGTTTGTATAAAATTGTATAAAATAGTAAAGAAAGTAGTGAAGGGTTGGTGAAAAACAATGCTTAACCTTGAGTAGATACGCTTTCCAAAGGTTGGCTTCATAACTGACACTTATGATTTATAGTTTAACTTTATTTGAATTTTTGATATAATCCTGATATTTTCTGGCGAGATATGGTATGCCGACAATATTGTTAATGTTGATGACCGTGTGACGTCAACCACATACGGATAAGATTCAATCGCTATGATAGATCTCATATTGAACTAGTGCTCATACATAACAATTTTAGTATTTCCTAGTTATCAACGTAATTCTCCATCGAATCTCTTAATTCCTTTATTCCATATATTACATGTTCTGTTCAGGTTCAATATTTTTGCATGTACATTATCGACCGCTCTCTGCCGAAACCACAAAGGACTATTATGCGGTAAAAATCCCCAAACGGTCGTGATTAAATAATATGCCAAATTCAATTCACGCTCAACCACTCTAGTGCTATCTTGAGCGTGCTTGATTTCCTTTCGGTTATTTGCACCATAATGTCACATTTATTTATGGTTTCGTTTCTAATGTGTTGATTATCAATCGTAACTATAGGGGTTATATTTTTAACAATACGCTGCTTCATGACACATACTTAATCAAAAACAAAGTGTTTTAATAGCTTCAGAACTCATCATTAACAAGCTACGCATCAGCGGATCCATGATGCCGTTGTTGAGCAACCCTTGACAATCCGGAGCGACCTCATTTATGACTTCTGGTACGTTGTTGCACGAACTTACCTCGCGAGTTTTTCCAGACGATCCACTTTTTTACTCATCGGTTGTTATTAATGCATATGAAACGTAATGTTCCATGTCCGAGGTAACTGAGATGTGTATTTACACGTTTTTGTGATTCCTGGATGCGGTGATTCTCCAGTGGAGAAAAAAAATCTTATTCGTTTGAATGTACATCCTCATTTTGTGACACCTACGGAAAACGAATAGACTCAAAGATTCGTCACAAGATGTTCTTTTACACTAAATAACATCGCAGTAAGGCGCTGCTTTGTCCTGTAATGTAACTCGATCTGAAAAGGTTTATAAAACAATGTGAAGTTAAACCACCTAGAATGTGGGAAACATCCACCCAGAACCTCCTCTGGAATATTTTTTTTTCAAATCTACTCGAGGATATTTGCCTAACCACCAGCAATTTCATTATTGACTGACTCAGTGACTTTATTGCTCAAGTTTACAAAGGCACTACTATGAAACCATGGTTGTGGCATTATAGATGTTTCAAAATCATCTTTGTTTACATGGCCAGTCCTGGGAAATTCCACATTGAGAACTATGTCAACCTTTAACCTGGGCGTCGTAGTTGTCTCATCCATGTGGTGCAACGTGACCCAATATTCAATATTTCATAAAAGCATTACCTTTTCTCTGTTTGGGTTATGTACACTTGGGAGAAACTACTGTTAATCTCACTAGAATGCTATTACAACTTGAATTATGGAACTTTTCGTTGGTGAGCATGCGCAGCAGCTTTACCAGCGATAGTAGCTGTGATGCACCGGCAGTTTTGCTCATCCTCGACTATTTGTACAATTCCATCTCGTTTTGACTGCAAATATATCTTAATATATAATAGTGCTGCCGATGCACGGAGGTTAAAGCCAGACGCGGCTGAATTATAAAACCTAAGACGCAAGCAAATCTGTTGGTTTTTTTTTTGTTTTTGTTTTTTGCGCTTTTTGCGGTATTTGCATTTTGCGTTGAATCGCGGATTGTTTAACTAGATTTACAGTTGGTATAACCAACCATTGTTCATCCGAGGAAACATATCGCGAAACTGACTATTGTACATCCACTAGTCATAATAACTCAAGCAAACCAGATTCTCGCATACATATCCGTATCCCACACTCAACTTAGTTAAGTCACAGCCCGCAAACTGCTACATAACGGAAAATCATTGTTTAATCGCTAATTCGGTCAATATATTTTTTCAAAAGTTTTTCTTTACCTAGATCAGAAATTGCAGCCGCTTTAATCCTGGTCATTTTTTCAATGACTTTTTACATTTTCCTCGTCTGTGTTAACGTTGTCGGGTACTCTTACAACACCTGATTTTATATTTTCTCGTTGACGAATCTTCTCGATAATAACAGCAAACAGAGATCCTCGTAGGCGGCAGAGTTGACTCCGCAGCATTACTCCTATACCACATTTATGGCATTGTTCATCACCGAGTTCATCACATAACGCTAGCAAATATGATTCATAATGGCATGTTCTGCCGTTATATATATATATATATATATATATATATATATATATATATATATATATATATATATATATATATATATATATATATATATATAGAGAGAGAGAGAGAGAGAGAGAGAGAGAGAGAGAGAGAGAGACAGACAGACAGACAGACAGACAGACAGACAGACAGACACAGAGAGAGACAGACAGAGAGTACGAATTTAATTTCCCTAACCTGTATGATAGGATTGTTTGTATTAAACTATATATATATATATATATATATATATATATATATATATATATATATATATATATATATATATACACGTTTGTACTTAGGTGTGTATGCTGGTATAAATGTTCATATGTATTTCTATGTGTGACTACAAAGAAATGCCCTTCTTATAATACCTATTTTTTGTTGGTACATTCTTTGTATAGTAACAAAGAATGTTTGACTTTTCGACTAAGCCTTTGCCTGTAATTAGACGGGTGGTTTTGTCTTTGAAGACGACTGTGGGTTTGTTACAAGTTATGTTTGTTACAAGTTATATACATGTGACTTTTTCTTCACCGTCCCAATTCATCCTAACATAACATCCATTGAATCTTTCTCTTATTCGATATCACAAAAGACACCATAGTGACATCCGACTATTGAACATTCCCTATTGTCCCATAGTGACATCCTACTATTGAAAATTCCCTATTGTCCCTTAGTGACATCCTACTATTGAAAATTCCCTATTGTCCCATAGTGACATCCTACTATTGAAAATTCCCTATTGTCCCATAGTGATCCATCGCTAATGTTGATGTCGATTGGGTCTCCAAAGTATCATCCTCACGTTAAAAATTCCAGAAAGCTTCAGATCATCTCCTCTTGTTGAAGCTCCACAGATCTTCATATAATCCACCAATATGAATTTCCTTAGTGCAGTAAAGTTCCAATCTGTGTAAATATTTGTTTGACCCTAGAGGGCAGTTTTGCGTTTGGGACCTAAACTCATTTCCTATTACATTTAAAGGTTTAAATAATTTACCACAAAATTGAAACTGCAAATATGAGTACCTTCTAGGTTAAGGGAACATTAAGTTGCTTAACAGAAATTAGATTAGGAGTTACATTTATTGTGTATTGTATTCCTCTGCCTTGTTAATGTGTGTTTGTCTGTCTCATTCTGTGTGTATTACCTATCTTTCTAGCACTAAAAATACCCATACATCTGGAAACCTTGCTTCACTGAATCGCTCAGGACCTATATGGATCGACAACTTGCGGTGCTATGGGAAGGAAATTGATGTTGCTCAGTGCAGTTTTACCGGGTGGGGGAATCACAACTGCGGACATAACAATGATGTTTGGCTTCATTGTGGTAAGTGTGTAGTTATATTTCATTCAGTTCACAAGGCGTTTTACTGTCAGACCCTTCCGGTGCTTCAGGCACCGAGAGCATTTTTATAAGTACTACAGACTCGTCAATAAGGTGTGGGGGGAAAAATCACGTTATATTTGTGTGTACTAGAACCTTATTCAGTCCCAGGCACATGAGACAGCATGACTACCAGCACTTCTCGTCAATGTTTGGAAAATACATTATGTCAATGTTTTCATGTAAGATATATGGTGTTTATGAAAGTGCATGTTCATTTTGAAACTAATCCAACCGTTTTTGCGTAACCCTCAAGAATCTTATTAACTTTCATTAGTATACAAACATGCAAACAAACGAGGAAAAGGTTTGTTTCTCATATGAATTATCTCCTGTGGCGAAAGTACTATAACGGGCCAAAAAATGACCGCCGCAGACTCTTTTCGCTGTATGCGATATTGAAACTGTAACATTGAAACGAAACGTCATGAAAATAAATTTCACAGCTGAATCAAAGGTCATATGTGTCTCGTCTTTTACGAATTGTAGAACAATAACTGGCCCTGTAACTAAAACATGTCAAGGATTAAAGAACAACACCCACTTAATAGATTAAAAATGTAAACTTTACAGAATATTACATGAATGTTGCATTCAGATTACATTAGTTAAAGAGACATTGAAAAATTTCTATCTTTGCGAAACAAAATTTGGAAATGTACATCCATTTGAAAAAATTTAATGTCAATTTGGCACAATTATATGATAGCATTTATCAAAGAATCAAATGAATTCATTTTATTAGATACAAATGCATTACAGTGCTGTTAATTCATGCTGAAGAACGTGCGGATAACGAATACATTATGCGTTTGTTTACGTCACAACCTGACATAATTCTCGACATAACAAGGTTTTATCAGATAATTTACTATCCCCAAAAGATGTTTGACTTTATCACCATTGGCATCAGGAGAAATTGTGTCTCAGACAGATTACAGATCACATCATTTCCAAACAACGATATTATCATTTTAGACCAAGCAACGATATCGATATCACATTGATGCCAAACATCCATATTGTTATTACTTTATTGCAAAAACGATATCGTTATCACATTAATGCCATAGATATCGTTATCACTTTAATACCAAACATTGCTACCTTCTCAATGTGAATAAATCATAATCATTTTATTATGCAACCAGCTTTTCTAAAACAAAATATTGTATACGTTTTTTATTCTTTTTAAGCGTTGTCAAATGTTGTAAAGCGCTTAGAGCTTCTAAAGATTATATATACAGAGAGAGAGAGAGAGAGAGAGAGAGAGAGAGAGAGAGAGAGAGAATGAGAGAGAGAGTGATTTTGATACGTAACAAAAAAATTCAACGAGTTCTTTTGTTGTTTTCTTTTCAATAGATATTTATAACGAGACATGGGTATTCAATGGGACGACGTCAACATACGAAACAAACTTAAGTAGGTATTTGTGTTTGTGACAATTATTTGCATTAAATTCACATTTTCTTGCTATAGACTTAATTATCTTAACATTTTCCAAAACTGATACATGAATAATCACATCATAAAGCATACTTAAAATTAGTTGATGACACGCAATATAAAATTAATCTTGCCAATTTATTAACTAGGTACAACCGTGTATAAGGGTAGTTGAAGTAGTAGCAGTAGCAGTAATAGTGGTAGTATTTGTGTTAGTATTAGTAGTATTAGCGTTAGTAGCAATCCAAGTACTTCTACTACTACAACTACTGCTGCTACTACTACTAATACTACTAATACTTCTACTACTACTAATACTTCTACTACTACTACTACTACTAATACTACTACTGCTGCTGCTACTACTACTAATACTACTAATACTTCTACTACGACTAATACTACTGCTACTGCTACTACTACTAATAATAATAATAATAATAATAATAATAAAATAATAATAATAATAATAATAATAATAATAATAATAATACCTACAACAAAAATGGCAACGATAGTAATAATGGCAATTACAACAAATGATTATTCTGTTGGTTATCTCTAACTTAAATATCAAATAGTAATAATAATCTGATTATGGTATGTATGTTTAATATGAAAGATGGAGAGTTTGTAAAAACACATGTTAAATATTTTTCAGGTACATTCTCTATTAATCTGGTGGATGGATACCACAATATATCAGGAATAGTTCAACTGAGAAGAAATGGAATTGCAATCCAGTTTTGCTACGTAAATGTTGGCATTAATGATGCTAGAGTAATGTGTAGAATGGCAGGATTTCAATACGGACCGGCGTAAGTAGTGTTATGCTGATCTTCTTAATGATACGAACCGGCGTAAGTAGTGTTATGTTGATCTTCTTAATGATACGGACCGGCGTAAGTAGTGTTATGTTGATCTTCTTAATGATACGGACCGGCGTAAGTAGTGTTATGTTGATCTTCTTAATGATACGGACCGGCGTAAGTAGTGTTATGCTGATCTTCTTAATGATACGGACCGGCGTAAGTAGTGTTATGCTGATCTTCTTAATGATACGGACCGGCGTAAGTAGTGTTATGTTGATCTTCTTAATGATACGGACCGGCGTAAGTAGTGTTATGTTGATCTTCTTAATGATACGGACCGGCGTAAGTAGTGTTATGTTTATCTTCTGAATGATACGGACCGGCGTAAGTAGTGTTATGTTTATCTTCTTAATGATACGGACCGGCGTAAGTAGTGTTATGCTGATCTTTTTAATGATACGGACCGGCGTAAGTAGTGTTATGTTTATCTTCTTTAATGATACGGACCGGCGTAAGTAGTGTTATGTTTATCTTCTTAATGATATGGACCGGCGTAAGTAGTGTTATGTTGATCTTCTTAATTGACATATTTGCCGTCAATCATGGAAATCGTTGAGAACACGGTTTAGTATTTTTTGGCGTAAATGATCATGGAACTCCATCTTCATTAAAACTGTGATATAAAATCAAATCTAAATTGGGTCTGGAGACAAACAATATGGAGACTAGATCTACTTACATTGGAATGACACTCTAGACTATCAACATTTAGACATAACAGGGGACATATAATTTACATACTTTGATTGAGAATGTTACGAACGCCTGTCATACATATCGCTATATAAGTTGATGAGGAACAATATCTAAAATGAACAATAGATTTAATATTATTGATGATTGTTTTATCATATACTTCAAAATAATTTATTCTACTTTTTAAAGAAAAATATATTTTTCTTTTTTAAGGTCTGTCACTCTGCAGGGCAAACAACTTCAATGGAACGATTTTGCTAATGGAGGACCATACTGTTCTGGATGGGAGAGCGATCTCAAAAAATGTTTTCATAATCTTTTCATTAATTTGCCTCATGCATATCAGTATTGTAATCCGATGTTCATAGACTGCAGTAAGTTTGTGTATATCTATATTTTTCAATTTGTCCAATTTCTCTCTCTCTTTCTCTCTCTCTGTCTCTCTCTGTCTCTCTGTCTCTCTCTGTCTCTCTGTCTCTCTCTCTCTCTCTCTCTCTCTCTCTCTCTCTCTCTCTCTCTCTCTCTCTCTCTCTCTCTCTCTCATGGTCATGTGTATGCTTGTAGAAATGTAATAAAGAAAAGACTGAAGCCAACAAGCTTTGTAAATGTAAAAAAAAATATTTCCCTAGAAATCATGTTCAAAATATGAAAAGGACTTACAGTTTGTGATTATAATCCAAAACTTAATCCTGGAATTTAAAAATATAAGTTCCAACACTGAAAAGTCTAACTAAATCTAAGTTATAATCCTGGTGAAGTTCCAATATCGAAGGCGATGACGTCTTCTATAATCCGCTTTATGTTGATGTATCAACAGTTCCTTGTTGAATTGCATGAATCAAGAATAATATCCCGGCTTTAGAATTCTGAATAATTTCCATTGAATGTCTTTAGGGCATAACCGATTAGCATTTTTCTGCCGATTACCGATTCCGGATTTGCGGCATGAAATTCTTCCTATTTCGGATACGATTCGATTAATCGGAAATGCTATATTAACAGGTTTTTCAAATTAACTTTTTAAACCATGTTACACGTTTTGAACATCACACCGACTTCACAAGGAGAAGTATATGGCAGGACTATAGCAAAATGTAACCATAATGATATGTAGTACAGCTAAGATTCTGAACTATCCGGAACTGGAATTTTTTGTGGGCATGCGCATTGGAACTAAAGCGGGTAATTTTAAGCTCTACGATCATTAACTCCGTTGCATCCGTGAAATAGCCTATATAAATTCAACTTTATTATTTTTATTATCCGAATCGGTTGTTCCTGCCTAGTCTAACTCCGACTAATCTGAAGTTCATACTATCCGGTGGAATCCGATTTCCGGATCAAAAGTCGGTTATGCCCTAAATGCTTTTGTCCAGGAATTTTTATGAAGAAGAGCACTTATGTGTATTTTCCAGAGAATATAAATTATTAAATCCCCAAAAATAGAAGAACTTTAAATCAAACTGACAAAAACACTAAAAACACATAGGTTTATAGGTGTAATTTACAAATGACAAATCCACTATAAAGTGTCTGTTTTAGCCCGCGATTTTAGATCACATAATGGCTCTCATGATCTCTTAATTTGAACAGCGCAGTAAAATAAGTGCCAATTTGTACGTAGGTTATAGAAAAACTTCACTCTGATGAACAAATCTTTACTATAACATTCATTAATAAAAAGGTTGTTTACAAAATAGATCAATCACGCAAGCGAAGTATGACCTTGATTAGGACCAATGTTTTCAGTCTGTACTTACCAGTCTCTGAACCAAGGTCAGCTAAAAGTAAAATGTAGCATTAAAAAACGAATGTTCAATATTTAATCAGAACTCAAATTATATAATAATAAATTATGGTCTGCGTAATGCGAATGATCATAAAATAAATAAGTATTATATACATAACTAATTGTAATATATTAAGATTTAATTTTAAAATGACCTTTCAGTTTTAATGAATTAGTAAACTTATTTTTATGATATTAGTTTTTACATTCACTAATTAAGTTTTCTATAAATTATAAACAACAGTATATGCATATTTTGTATATTTGATATGTTTATCAAGGAATACGTGAATGCAAGGAAGCCTCGAAAATAAGATATATGAAGATGCCACCTGGAGAATTCCTAGTAAAACTCCTGGAGCTAGTTCTTAAACTTAGAAATGTTGCCTTTAATGACAAGAACTGCATCCAGATAAATGGAAAAGCCATGAAAATTCTATGGCCCTCACATATGCACAGATCTTAAACATCCTTTGAGAGAACTACTTTTTCTCTGCAAGCTATAAACCGTACAGATAGGTATGTTTCGTTGATGCTGTAGAAATGAAATATGGTATTAATGACTCTATCGTCTTAAAATAAGTAAAGGAAACGAGTGAAAAGCAACAAGATTTGTTAAATTTAACAAATTAATTTATTTCCTTAGAATACAAATGTATAAAGGATCGTATGGTATTGCGCATTAAATCCTTCATACTCTTAAAATTGCTGATACAAGACTCAACGATTAAAGTTCTGAACAAACTTTTGTGATGATCCAAAATAAATCCAACGCTGGAAGTGCTAGTATGCCTGTAATGGCCTGTGTCGTTATTGTGTACCAGCAGTCTTTTGCAGGATCACAATAATACTATCCAAGAATATCTCCTTATTTCACATTTCACTATAAATCAAAGTTTCTGTTTCCAAGAATGCAGTTGTTATGAGCATTTTGTATTTTCAGTTAGTAAGTAATTTGAATAAATAAATTCCAGCCTAAATACAATGCTGAACACAACAATGATTCTGCTTCAAAATCTTATAATATGAATACATGCATTTTTAGTAAACAATATTATATAAAAACAGATATAGAAAACGAGCCCGGATGTTAGAAGTTCGTTTATAGAAAACTCTTTGTTAAGATTAGAAAGTCTGTTAAATAAGGTCAAGTTTAAAATATAATTATCCATAGCATATAGTTAACAAAATAACAAAGTAACAAATGCAAATTAAATATGAATAACAATGTGTGGAAGAAAACTAGAATTTTTTCTGCATATCAACCATTTCCATCATTCGATCAAATTTTACTGCAGAAATTTCGATCACATAATTTTGAACGCAAAATTTAAAATTGTCAATAACACACTTTGTACAAATGTTAACTCCAAACCCACTGATATACATCATCAGTACCTTCTCCAATCCAGCATTCACCCAATGTACTGCATCGACGAAATCAGCCAATTAAAATCTGGAAAATTTAACCTGATGACACAACTTTTGATGAGAGTGTAGCTAAAACAATATCTGACAAAGCAAGGCTACAACACAATATAGCGTAAGCTATCCAAAAAGCTTTGAGAATAAACTGTGCTGGCCTGCTACAATACAAGGGAAAAAAGTGTGGAAAGTAGCCGTTTATAATCACTTTTCACCTAGAGAGCCCTCGCGTTGGTTGCATCATTTACAAACGTTATCCACCAATATATACTCGTTTGAACCATTAAAAATGATCTTTCCACACATACCAGTTGTATCATTCCGTTGACATCTATTCTACCTCTTTACATGTTACAAAGAAAAAATGGGATCTACCTCATTACATGTAACAAAGAAAATGGGATCTTCCTTATTATATGTAACACAGAAAATGGGATCTACCTCATTACATGTAACAAAGAAAATGGGATCTTCCTTATTATATGTAACACAGAAAATGGGTTCTTCCTTATTATATGTAACACAGAAAATGGGTTCTTCCTTATTATATGTAACACAGAAAATGGGATCTTCCTTATTATATGTAACACAGAAAATGGGATCTACCTCATTACATGTAACAAAGAAAATGGGATCTTCCTTATTATATGTAACACAGAAAATGGGTTCTTCATCATTACATGCAACACAGAAAAGGGGATCTACCTCATCCCATAAAATGTATGCATCACCCACTCTTTTAGATAAACGTATTACCTAAATATTAGATTGAATCTCAACAGAGCAGAAGCTTACTATATGTTTCCAATTACAACTAATAATAATCTTAATAATAAGACTTAATGGTGCCTATGGATTAATTTCTTATTGAGTTTAGAAATTTATAGAAAATTAATTTTCTGTCACGGACCAAAATGTTCATCAGCTTTCGTATTCAACTTAAACAACGACTTTTATTTCCATATTGATAAATCGTATATTGTAGTATATGGGTTTGCCAAAACAATTAATACACTAAGGAATAAACCATTTAGAAATGTTCTTGGTATGCAGTAAAATTTACAGCTCAGAGATTAAGATGATTCAGTAAACTGACTTCTACCCATTATAAAACGAATATTAGACTTCGACCTATTATAAAACGAATATTAGTCTTCTACCCATTGTAAAACGAATATTGGCGTTTGACTCCCTCATAACTTTCTAGATCTGATGAAGAGGTGTATTAGACTTAAATATTCCTCTTTTCAGTTTTTTTTTTCAATCTCCTTAACTGACATTATGAATACAAAGGTGTCTTGGCATGTTAGAATTGTCACACACACACACACTTTCTCGTACTCTTCTTTCTTCCTTTTATTTTGTTTTCTCTTCATCGGAATTGTGTTGCCATCGCAGCTTAATATGAAGTACAATAATCTCATTGGACATTTAACTCAATCTAATAATTATTCAAATGCATACTTAACAACAACAACAAGACAATAATAATAATAATAATAATAATAATAATAATAATAATAATAATAATAATAATAATAATAATAATAATAATAATAATACGATGAAGAAGAGAATATATCTTTCGTAATATAACTGAAGAAACAATAGAGCCGTTTAAATTGAACATTTTTCCCTCGATGACGATGAGCTATACACTTTTCACATTCCAACCAGTATGGCATTTCACATATAAATCTAGTATGCAACCATCAAGATGTTTTTTCTAGTCAATATGTATAAGAGAGAACAAAAAACTATTATCATGGGTTTCAAATGTATGTAGTGGTTGGATAAACACACACACACACACACACACACACAAGAACATGGAAGGGTTGGCGAACTCCATTTGTTCAAAGGATGATATCCCTTTATGATAAGATGGTACACAACAATAATTACTAAGATTAAGACGATCTAATTGATTACACGGATTAGAAAAATATCAATAAAATTTGCATGCTGATCCTTAGTTTGCACCTTCTGAATTTTAAAAAGATGCATTATTGGGACGTTTTTATCGTCCATATGTAATTCTACACATACAATATTGTCGTTTAACCACTGACCTTTCTGTTCTACACAATCATATTACTCGCGTTAGTTGGAACTTTTAATTATGTTGTCTATGTTAGAAATCGCTTACTCTATATCGTACATTATTTACAGTACATCATGAATGGTTTACTGTACGAAAAGGGGACACAATTATTGTAAAATGAAACAAAATGCCTGTATATATTCAAGAAAGAAGACCTAAATCAGCTATAAAGGTGGATGAATATAGAACGTTGCTGGACACGAAGGTGGTTAACGATGTTCATAAGGGAGGAGACTAAATATATTAATACTAATTCTTTTTTTTCTGCAACGACATCGAGACATTGGTAAAATTGTGTAACAAGAATGTATAACCTTTTGTTGCAGTCTATTTTCTTTTTTTTTTTGGCTAAATATATATTTTTCTTTAATATTTTACATCTTCATTTTATTTCAGGGACACCGATCCGGTTAAATGGAGGTACTGGATATCACAGTGGATTTAATTTACTGGAAATTCTTGTGAATGGAACGTGGGGAACAGTGTGTGCTGATTCGTTTGGATGGGAGGAAGCAAATGTCGTTTGCGGGATGCTTGGATATAATTCAAGGTAATAATGAATTCTAAATTACACTATACACATAGTGTATTCTCATACACACACATAATGTATACTCATACACACACACATAGTGTATACTCATACACACTACTACAAACACACACACACACACACACACATATATATATATATATATATATATATATATATATATATATATATATATATATATATATATCTATATATATATATATATATATATATATATATATATATATATATATATATATATATATATATAATACACTATAACTCTGTTTATTTCAATGTTTTGAATACTTTTTCGAAATTCCGGTTACACAGAATGCAAAAAAAATTACATATTTCAGAAGAGTGAAAGTTGCACGAGAAATATGTGTTAAATAGTCAATGAAAGTCCATGCTATCTGGTATTTTATATAGCAAGACTACAGTGTTTTGTTTTCTGCATGTACATTATAACTTTGTTAAGTCTATTGCATATACATTACAGCTGTGTTGAATATATTGTGTGTACATTACAAGCAGACATATGCATCGTCTACATTACAAGTATACATATACATCTTCCTTAAATATATATTTTTCTTAATACTTTTCACTTTTTCGTCCTTAAATATATTTTATTGTCGATACATTTTGCAGTAACATTGTTATATGTCTACCATTGTCCATGCATTTCACAATATCGTCAAAACTAGTGATTATTCTTTCTACTTTTAACAATATTATCATAAATGCGTCTTGATGTACATACATTTCATAATAACGTTGTTGAATGCCTATTATTGTCTATATGCTTCTATATGTCAGCTATTGTCAATACATGTTACAATATCGACTCTTAAGAAATTAATTAATTCTAAGCTTTGAATTTTCCTTTTCTTTCAAACGTACAACGAATAGTTATGGATATGGCTTCCGTCCGCAAGTTTCAACCGGATTTGGTGGGAATGGGCCAATATGGCTAGATGACCTGAACTGTACTGGGAATGAGAACGACATAGCCATGTGCATGACAAAGAGATGGGGTGAACATGACTGTTCTCACTCCGAAGACGTCTGGATCTCTTGCTGTAACGTTTTCATGTTTATTTTCTTTGTTGTTCCTGTTGTTGTTGTTTATTTATTTTTTTATTCTGTTTCGAGTTTGGGTTTCTTTTGCATGAGCGATTTACTTTACTGCTGTTAGTTTGTAAAACAGTTAAAATAGGTTTAGAATAAGTATGAACAAGATAAATCTGGAGACACGCTGCAATCCTTTAGAACCATGTCTAGTAATTTCCTGCATGAAAGCAAATCATATTGAGCGGCGGAAGAACTAATATAGTTAAGACATAATATAATTTTTTTCATCAAAACTATGTATGTATGTATGTATGTATGTATGTATGTATGTATGTATGTATGTATGTATGTATGTATGTATGTATGTATGTATGTATGTATGTATGTATGTATGTATGTATGTATGTATGTATGTATGTATGTATGTATGTATGTATGTATGCATGATTATATGTACATATACATTCATGTATGACTGACAGACTGACTTTTTTTATTTCTTCTTCGAAAGAGATTTTATTCAGTTATTTTACATTATTACACAATAAAGAGAGGATTCATGGATTTGTAATATATTAAATCTGTAATATATATTAGATCACTGCAAGCCAAAAATAGAAGCAATAAGCAACGGTGCTTTAGAGAGAACAGGGAAAAAATAATTTGTATTATTACATTTGACTGGAGCGATTTAGAAGGAATATTACATTCGCTCTCACGTGGAACAACTGTGAGTATTTTTTTATGATTGGAATGAAATGAGTTCATTTCCCTTTTATGCTAAACAAGCATAATGACAGAGATCGTTTTCAAGTTCAGTTGCTCTTCTGTACATTAAGGCTATTCCTTCAGCCACCACACACATGAATGCCTGCCATGAATGATCATCCATAGAACCAAAGATATCCACTCTCTTGCCCAAAAGGATATGAAGTCTTGACAACAATGCCAGTGTGAATCTAGTATGTCTATTGCATCTATTATTTTTTCAAACATAGTGTTACGTTCATCATTTAAGGCTTGGCAGTATATTAACATATGCTTGGCTCTGTCTGAAGTCAATCTTTTGCAGAGTTTACAATTATATTCATTCTCTGTTGGAATTAAACACATTGTTAAGTACGCAATGTTAGCGAAAGACCATGTTTTATCAGGAAACCATTTACCTAGCTTCCAAATAGCAAGTGGTTGGAGATTAGCATGGACACTTGTATAGTGTAAAAGTTCAGGCCTCATTTCAAGTTTAGTTCTCCACGATGATTTTTCGTAGCAGTAAATTGACGTTTCAATACTCCTTCTCCAGAATGACTTCGGGACAGAATATAGGGTGTTCACCTATAGCTTGAAGAAATCACCAAGCTGGTATTTCAAAAGAGCACGATATATATATATATATATATATATATATATATATATATATATTAAATATATATATATATTATATATATATATATATATATATATATATATATATATATATATATATATATATATATATATATAACGAAGCAAATGCTCTCACTTTCCTGTATCAAGAAGTCAAGAATTCTTCTGTTGAATATAATTTTCATGCAAGTGAACCGTTTCCTCTATTGAAGATACCTAATTGGATTTTATCTACATATCCCTCAACTGACCACAGTCAAAGGTTGTTAATTGTTGTCTCTGAAGTGAGCGTTGATCAAGACGTATGTATGTATGTATGTATGTATGTGTGTGTATGTATGTATGTATGTATGTATGTATGTATGTATGTATGTATGTATGTATGTATGTATGTATGTATGTATGTATGTATGTATGTATGTATGTATGTATGTATGTATGTATGTATGTATGTATGTATGTATGTATGTATGTATGTATGTATGTATGTATGTATGTATGTATGCATGCATCTATGTATGTCTTCAATGCTGTTTTAAGGCATAGGCACGGGAGGCACGTGCCTAGGAACCCGCACAGCAAACAAAGGTCCCCACGGCGACCAAAGAAAAAAACACAACAAAATTTCGGTGAAGGTCGTGTTAGGATTTTAGTACTATATTAATAAATTTAACATCATGATGATACATACACTTGGAAATGCAATGCAATACCCTGTATCTGAGACTGACAGATTGAGCGCAATTCTGGTTACTTTTAAGGTTATAGTTTGTGGCTAGGGCCCTAAAACGTCTTAAAACGGCTCTGTATGTCTATATCTAACGGCCTCTATAACTTCTCAGTCAACTGAATGCAGATCAACAGATAAAATAACCTTTTATTGACTTCAAAATACTGGTAAAATATCGTGCATACTTTGTGCATGACAAACGACTCAGAATCTTGAACAAAAGTTGTCCCTATTTTGTCTCTAAATATACGATAATTCATTGAAAATAAGTATACTTTGATTGCATTAAACACGTGACTGTTGGCAGCATGTTCAAATGATTTGGTGTG
The DNA here is from genome assembly GCA_016746295.1 of Potamilus streckersoni. Taxonomy (NCBI): domain Eukaryota; kingdom Metazoa; phylum Mollusca; class Bivalvia; order Unionida; family Unionidae; genus Potamilus; species Potamilus streckersoni. The sequence continues at coordinate 1,127,910 of JAEAOA010001276.1, read as the reverse complement.
AATTACATATTGACATACTAAAAGTACGATATATCAAATTGTTTTATACCAGCACTATGGAAATATGTATATTGTAATGTGTATATTGTAGTTTTGTATAATAAAACACCACCGGTTAAAAAAATATTAGGAAAAATTGTTTTTGATTTTGTCCAAGTAGGGTTTTAACATCATTTCTTCGTACTTTTATTTGAATGTGTCCATTTGATTTAACATGGTCACGTTTTATTTCCATCCAGTCTGTGAATAAGGGATAATGATATTTCCTGTAGAAACAAAATTTTACCAAGATTCCCTATTATTTTGGAGATTGCTATTTTGGTCTATATATTTTGCGCGCGAGATTTCGGCACATGAATTTAATGCATTAGAGTGTTAAATGTTTCAAGGATATCCGATTTTGGCCTGCTTATAAATTATTGCAGAGTTGTAGAACGGTAATTGGTTTGTCATTTAGCCTATGAATAAGGTTCTAGTTTCGTATTGCACTCCGTCTAACTAGGCTTTAGAAATTAATGCTATATGTACAAAAAAGTATTTTTTTCCTTTCAGATGATTCTAGCATCACCACTTCATCCTACTTGACCACATCCTGGTGGTACTACACTACAAAGAGTACGTAGCACAATTGAAACAATGATGTGTAAACGTTACAGGGTGTTCACAAAAAAGGGAGAAGTTGTGGGGTAGATAGAATATGCACCATTGAATTATTTCTCATAGGTAAAGTGGGTTGATAATTTAAGCACAGTATGTGTATATCACTGAAAGTCGAATAATGGTAAACTGGGTTGATAATTTAAGTAGAGTATGTGTAGATCATTGTAAGTCGAATAATGGTAAAGGGGGTTGACAATTTAAGCACAGTATGTGTATATTACTGTACCTCGAATAATGGTAAAGTGGGTTGATAATTTAAGCACAGTATGTGTATATCACTGTTACTCGAATAATGGTAAATTGGGTTGATAATTTAAGCACAGTATGTTCATATCACTGTATTTCGAATAATGGTAAAGTGTGTTGATAATTTAAGCACAGTATGTGTATATCACTGTACCTCGAATAATGGTAAAGTGTGTTGATAATTAAAGCAGAGTATGTGTACATCACTGTAACTCGAATAATGGTAAAGTGGGTTGAGAAATTAAGCCCAGTATGTGTATATGACTGTAACTCGAATAATGGTTAAAACCTTTGCAGGCAGGTAAAACTCTTTCTTGTGTAAATCTTGAATAAACTAAAATGTAGTGTTGCAAAAAGGTATTTTTTTTACTACCCATCCACAAATTTTAAACCTCTCTCCAGAGGATATTTCCCTGCCCTATCTCTACGACATCCCACCGGGGGAAAAATAGTTCCTGAGTAAACGTTTTACCAGGAAATTCTAATCGAAGATAAATTTGCTCCTGGGAGAAACTAGATTTTTTTTACCAGGGATAAAGGTGTATGTATGATTATTTCCTCCAGCCCATCCCCCCATCCCGTCAGAATTTCCCCACCTTAGGAAAGTCTGCTCTTGAGTCAATTAAAAAAAACTATCCCCGATGTTTAGTTTGAAATTTATCAATCAGTTGTCGTTGAAAATAATGGTAATGAAGTGAGATGCGAGTATATTTTTTGCGTGTTGAGTTAAAAACGAGTATTGCAAAACTGAAAGAAGAATCTCAGAAATCTGAACAACCAATGTCTTTGTCATTTTGGCATGTTTATGTCTCAAAAAAATGTTCACAGCGCAGAATTTAACCACGAGTACACATGAGAACCTGAACTTTACGTGAGAGAGAATTGTTGGGGGAGGGCTAAGCTCTAACACTCCAAAAACTCTAAGGCTGTAAGGTCATCTTCAAGGAGGGGTTAAGTGGGAAGGGCATTTATACTTTGGAATGCAATTTTAAAACTAGTCCTGTAGAGTTTTAGCCTCCAGTGAAAAATATGCTTTTAGGTTGTCTTCTGCAAAAGAAATCTGGCGCCGAGAAAGAAGAAATGACAGGAAAAATTCTCTATCGGACAAAGCAAACAAATACTTATATCCTTATAACGACAAAACCGCGATGAAGTTAACAGTTAGGATATAAAGCTGATTACGATTTGACTATTAGTTGTAACCAATTACAAATTTTTTTAACAGGAACCTCCCGTCTCGTAACAGTAAGCTTATATAGGAAGGTTAACTAATTAACTTTGAAAATGCAAATGTTAATAAAAAAAATAAAAATGTAAATGTTAATAAAAAGTACACTCATCATTATCTTTATAGATGTGCTATAAATACGAATTGAAAGCTTTTGCACTGGTTGTATTTAAATTTTATACATATATCCTGGTCTGTTATCATAGGGTATGACACAAAATATTATTCAAGTTATCTTCATTAGGAACTTATGCAATCACGTACATATATTCACACGAACCCTGCTTTGTTTTTGGTGGGGTGTCAAGTTTTGCGTCTTGTGGTTTTGCGTCTGAGTCATTTTTAACTCTGGCGATATGCATTACGTTTCAGTGATAATGACTGATGGTAATGATTATGACATAAAATGCTGGAGATTATGACGTAATAATTAGAATGGAGCGTATACACAAGGCTGATGAAAATCAAGAAGGAAATATCTTTACGTCAATCTAAAATATAATTTTCATTAGATTTGTAAAGCTGGAAGTTTTGGTACTGCTGTTATTCTTGCCAGGTTACACTCTTTAATGGATGTGTTTTCGACTGAGATTAATCGACTACATTTGGGTTTATGTATAACGCTCAAAATATTAGGGAATGTATGAACCGTTTCAGCCTGGTTAGCAGGCTAATGAATTGAATGCTAACAAATGGAATGCAGGTTGGAATCCCACTCAGACCAGAATGGATCTGCTTCCTTACTGTGTCTCTGTACAATTATTTTTGCTTTACGTTTCGTTAATTTAAAGCAGTATGTGAGACAGGTTTAGAATTGATGTAAACTAATGAAAGATTATATTGCCTAGATAAGGCCTAAAGCTTGAGTGAAACATGTAATTTGTACTCATTTTATATGACACTTATAAAGCTCATTTCCATCGTTTGCTTACCATTGTTGCTACAATATATCTTTTCTATCGTTTGCTTGCCATAATGTTCCAATATGTCATGTGTTATATTTACCTCATGAATATCATTTAAAATAAAACAACTTATCAGATTCTTTATATCAGCTAGCACAGGAATGTAACAGTTACAGAAACAATACTGTAAATACTGCTGTATTTTCATTTAGGGAACAGAGATGATGCTATGGAGTTAGTATTTTCTTTTTAATTCCCAATAGGTTATTTTGTTGAAAACACCATCTCCTCAAGCTGTACATCGAACGGCTGGTATATCCAGGTTGACATGTACAGGTTAAAGCAGATCTACCCTGACGCACGTGCTTCTGACATCTACCTCGGTGAAAACTCGTGCACTGGATACAGCAATGGTTACACGCTTGTATTCCAACATGGTATCAGAAGCTGCCTAACGAGTGAAACGGTAAGAAACAATAGCCATTGTGTGCAATAGAAATTAAAGCTAAACTTCTTGAAAATTCTTGATTTTTTCTACACTAAGTAAAAGGAAAATATTAATAAATGTGATTCATCCACTCGGCAATGTACCTGAAAGGACTGTTCATTACATCTTATTATTTTCATCACAAGGGACGTATAACTTATTATCAGACAGGGAATATGTTGACAGATTTATGGCAAGGGAGGTACAACTTATTATTAGACAAGGAATATGTTGACATAGATGAATGGCAAGGGATTACAATTTATTATCGGACAAGGAATATGTTTACATAGGTGAATTGCAAGGAACGTACAGCTTATTATTAGAAAAGGAATATGTTGACATATTGATGGCAAGAGAAGTACAACCTATTATTAGACAAGAAATATGTTGACATGGATAGATAGCAAAGGACGTACAACATATTATTAGACAATGAATATATCGATCTGGGTGGATGGCAAGGGAGTACAACTTATTATTAGACAAGGAATAGGTTGCCATGAATGGATGGCAAGGGACGTACAACGTCTTATTAGACAAGGAATAGGTTGACATGGATGGCAAGCAGTGTAAAACTTATTATTAGACATGGAATATATTGACATGAATGGATGGCAAGGGACGTGCAAATTATTATTAGACATGGAATATTGACATGAATTAATGGAAAATGACGTGCAAATATTTATTAGACATGGAATATTGACATGGATGGATGGCAAAGGAAGTACAAGTTATTATTAGACATGGAATATGTAGACATGGATGGATAACATGGGACGTATTTATTATTAGACATGGAATATGTTGACATGAATGGATGGCATGTGACGTACAGCTTATTATTAGACATTTAATATGTTGACATGGATGGATGACATGGGACGTACTTATTATTAGACATGTAATATGTTGACATGAATGAATGGCATGTGACGTACAGCTTATTATTAGACATTTAATATGTTGACATGGATGGATGACATGGGACATATTCATATTAAACAATGAAAATGTTTACTGGAATGAGTAGCAGAAGGTGTATATATTGTTTTGAGATAGAAATGTTTATATAAGATAATAGAATTGTGCGTATCAGATATCGACAATGATTATATTAGATAGTAAAATGTTTATGGTCTATTTACCGAACAAACTCGTGTGAATTCTGTTAGAAGTTACTTTTTCCCCATTATTTCTAAGGACTTTTCGACAACCACTTTTATCTGCTGGAAATTCTAATGACGCGCCATGACTATAAATAGATTTTCTCTAATCAATGAATGACCACAAATGTCACAACTTCACAACTTACAGCTGCATGGCAACCTCACAACTGCATCCTTTCTCCTTGTTAGATTTCGCTAATGTTGCACCTGTACTTAAATACCATAGAATACAAATCACTACTCAAACACCAACTACAAGGAACTATTTTCTTATTCTATCCTTGGGTCAGGCAAATTATAATTATACCCTGATTTCACAGATATCACTCCACCATATATAGCATCATAAAAACTGTAAAAGGCAACTACAGATCGTGGATCAATCCATTATACATTATTCCATTGTACAAAACCATTGTACAAAAAATCAGCCCATATAACAAATATTTCATATGGAGATATAGAATCAATAAACACCTTTAGATTTCCATAGGAACTACTTGGCTAATGGTCTCTTATCGGGCATTGTCCTGAACTAACAAACTAAACTAAACCATGCTATCATAAAATCTCATGAGCACTGCACTCTGTGATGTTTCCCCTAGATACTGGCTAATTACATGGGCTGAGGAATATTTCTTCAAAACTGATTTCCCATAATGAAACAACTTATCACGAATATCTACTAAATATATCAAACTGAGGTGGAAATACACATGGCGCATATATTTGAGTAATATCCAACAGTGTGTTGGTGGGGTGATTGCAGTGGACTTAGATCTCGATATCAAACAGTATATCTGATGAAATGGAAGGTGACAATGGAATACATTTAGATATCAAAATGTAGATTAGATGACACTGATGACAATAGCCATTAATATTGATATCAAACGGTGGATTTGATAACATGGAATGATACCAATGGACTTAGATCTCGATATCAAACATTAGATATGATAGCATGGGGAAGAAGTGACAATGTACTTAGATCTCGATATCAAACAGTGGATTTGTTGACATAGAGTGATGACTATAGGCATAAATCTCGATAACAAACAGAACAGTGGATTTGTTGACACGAGCTGGTGACAATGTAGATAGATCTCGATGTCAAACAGTGGTTTCATTGACATGAAGTGATGATAATGTACATAGATCCCTATATCAAACAGTAAATTTATTGACAAGGACTGATGACAGTAGACATAAATCTCAATATCAAAAGTGGAATTGATGACATGGAATAATTAAATATCATTGATACAGATCTTCAGGATTTTCCTTTAAAACCTGCTATTTATATACCATCTCTTATAATAAGTAACATAAAAGAGTAAAAGGCGACAAGCTTTGTAAAATTCAATACATAATTTGTATCCTTGAATACAAAGTGAAAATGAAGAAAGAAAACTTATCAAGAATTAAATCCCAAAATAATCACAGAATTACAGACACAAGTATTAATAATGAAAGTTATGAATAAACATTAGTGGACCTTCAAATTAAATCCAATGATTAAAGGATTGATGTGTCAGTGGTGGCTAATAGTCTTTTTTTTTTAAACACTGTAGAAATAATATAATGTCAGGCTTGAATTCATTCTAAATAGCAGTGAATGTTTCCAAGAATCTTACTTTCTGTTAGCACTTTGTATTACAGAGAAAAATGTCTTGAACATTTTGAAGAAATAAATTCCAGACCAAATGAATTACTGGACACATCAATAATACAATTGATTCCGATTGATCTGAAAGTACGAATGAATATTTTTCCAATGACACGATTATACAGTCAAATCAGGTTATCTCGATTACGTCGGGATGTCAAAACAAATCGTCAGCATAACCGGGTCCCGAAATATCAGGTTAGAATTGATAAATCTACTGCAGAACAATGATTATACATTTGATGTACCAAAAATGAGGAGTTTTATTTCTACAAACAAACGACATTTATAATGCAAAATAAAAATAAAAATTCAATCATGCCTGGTTGGAGTGAAAAGAAGACTGAAAGTCTTTTGAATGAGATTTAAGTAACAAGTCACATATATTTACAACAATAAGTTACTGCGACAATGTCAGTGGTTTAAAGTTGTTTTATTTCCCTGTGAATAGCCTCATCTCTTTGGTAGCCTCAGCAAGACAACGATTTTCTCACGCTGTCCAAAATCTAGACCAATTGAAGTACATGTACATGTAAAAAGATACTTTTATTTTTGTTAAAAAGTGTTTTTGTTTGGTAGAATTCGATTCTAACTAGCAGCAAAATGTAACTAACCAATATTGTGCGTGAAAATCGGTCTTTTCCTTTTGATTGTCAGAGGTTACTTTACACCAGTATATGCCGTTTTTTACTAATAAAGTTTGCTTCTGTACCGGATAAAGACCGGGCTGTCGGTATTAATGTACCAACAAACTGTAAAATGAGTTTCAAGTCTTTAAAGTTAACTGTCTAAAGGTCAAATTCTGTATGAAGCCAAATTATTCCATTCATGCAGTTAGAAGACAATTTATTCCATTCATACAGTTGTAGTCCAATAACCCTTCCAACTTTGATCAGTGATCGTCGGAAGGAACACAGCACCAGACGGAGAGTCTTCTAATCTCATGGATGGATTGCAAGACTTTGAAATTCAAGATGAAAACAACACAACTCTTCTTTCTGTTTCAAATTTTATTCCTCTAAGTCCACATTTTGCTTCATTCGTTTGTATTGAAGAATATGTAATCATGGTACAGCTGTCGCCATTTTCATAAAATAATATGCTGGGCTCTATAGACATTTTTCAAAAATAATTCCTTTGGTAGCTTTATTTACTCTTGCTCAAATGAAATTAATATCCAATGGGGAACTTCATTTAGAGTTTTGCGGGATTTTACTTATAGATTATAGTGAATCACGTGATCTAGCTATGCTGACGTTGAAAGGCTTACGCTCACACCAAGTATAAAAATACATTAATTATTACCGAATTTGGTTTAAATATATTGTATAAAATAAATTATGTATTTTTAGCTGCATTTAATGATGTTAACCTGATAATTTGCCGAGTTATCAATAAGACTAAATTTGCGATGTTGTGTGGGACGAACTATATTGTCGTGGTGAAGACATGCTTATACCCATTTTAAACGAGGCTTATGTAAAGGTCAGAAACGCATGCATTCAGTTTCCGTACTCTAAATAATTGTTTACATAATAATTTTCTCCACTCTGTGTAAGTGATAAACCATGCACAGATGAGATTGGTTGAATAGCATTTGTACCGAATTTTTATATGTTTGCCATTACATAATACCGGTAATAGCGGAAATTTCTTGTAAAAATTTATCTGAGATGGACAATAAAAAATGCATTTCTTTGAATTAAGCGGGTTCACATGCCCAAAATAATTGGGTTATCAACTTATCCGGGGTCGAGATAAGCGGGTAAATATTATCCTAACAAGGGATATTTGAAGAGCCGGACCAAAGTGCTCCACATACACGGGTTCTCGAGTAAGTGGGTGTGACCGCATTATCATGTACTTGACATCAGGTCACAATTAGCAGTTTCTTATGGAAGCTTTTACCTAAAGGACAATTTCAATCTGGAAGGTAGTAAATGTTACCTACAATTAGAAGGTCTTTTACTAAAATTATAATAAAAACCTGGAATATGTCAGGAACGCCAGGAGAATCAAACTAAACCTAGACCCAAATAAAAAAGAATATGTTTACTTCTATTAATAATGATCTTAATATTACACTGATACACAGAATAGTTTAACGATGCATTAGTTGTTCAAAGAATTAAAAAAAATAATTTTAGTAAAATAAAAGACAAAAATTGAATATGGAGAAGGTTAAGTCCAACATACAATATTACATTGCAATATCATGCAATGAGATTAACAAATAATAGAAAAGAACTAACAAACAATGTAAATTGAATATGCATATACATACTACTGCCTCTATGTAATAGAGACAATTTAATTTACTATTACAATGTCGATTTCTGACATTGATTATATATACGTATACACACTTATATATATATATATATATATATATATATATATATATATATATATATATATATATATATATATATATATATATATATATATATCAGTAAAGACTATGTAGAGCACCTAATCTTTAGATTTACAACATTAAACAAACATTAATACAAAAAGACAATCACATTGAAAACAAAAAACATGCCGACAATATTTAAGGTAAGGAAATATCAGGTTCTTTATGCCTGTCCTTGCAGTTGAAATATGTGCGTTTAAGAGTGCTCTTGTAGGACATCACTGTGTCTTTGTGTCTACGTTCAAAGGGCAATTCGTTTCACGTTACTGGGCCCTGGTATGCAAGATAATGTTGTCTATATGACTTTAATTTCTTAGTGGGAATAATGATAATGCGATTGTCAGAAGAGGACCGTAAGTATGTTGCTGTTGTTTACACATAGATGAGCTTGTCTAATTATATTGGACTGGTGCCCCTCAGTGAAATGTAGCACAGAGAACAAATATCGTGCTTGATTCTCGATCGAATGGATAGCAAGTATTGGGTACAGAGCAGGAAGAAACGTGTTCTGATCGTGATACTAGAATGATGATCCGAGCAGCTGTTTTGAACTTTTTAAAGCTTTTGGGTTAGATATTGAAACCAACCAGACAGAATCGAGTTACAATTGTCCAGCCTTCAAAGTACAAAGGAATAGACAAGTATTTTAGTGGAATCAACTGAAAGATAATTGCAAATGGAGCTAATGTGTCTCAGCTCAAGATCTGCAGTCTCGTTATATGTCATGGAGGATTTCACATCGGAAATTCATGACTGCACCTTGGATGGTAGCATCAACTTCAGTTCTGTGGCTAGATTTATATATTTGGGTATCATCAGCGTACAACTGGTGTGACACTGGATGATGGTATATGCCATTTGAAAGTTTCTTAGAGTATATAATGAAGAGAACAGGTCCAAGAACAGACCCTTGTGGAACAACACAACATAGATCAACTGGGCTAGAGTGCATTCCATTTGCGGATACAATTTGTGTCATGTTGACCCAGTTGGACTTGTATCATGAATGCCACATACATGCTGGACATGGTGAAGTAATTTATCATGGTCTATTGTATCAAATGCTGCAGACAAGTCAATGAGGATGAGGACTTTAATCTTTACGCTATCCAAAGCAGAGAGTAGATCATTAGCTACCTTCAAAAGAGTAGTTTCAGTACTGTGGCAAGGACGATATGCAGGCGGTACATTGCAAAAATGTCTGCTTGAAGATGAGATACAAATTGGGATAGAACAACTTTTGTAAGATTGTTTACATGAATGGGAGATTAGAAACTGGCCCGCATTTCTTTATGGCTGAGAGTTGGTTTCTTCAGAAAAAGAATATTTATATTTATATATACATTAAACATAACATGGCATTTAAATGGCATGGAATTTAATATAGTAACACAACTTCATCGCAATCTTTCTGCTTTCTGACCCCCATACATAACAGACAAGAACTATGCTTTCTGACCCCCATACATAACAGAAAAGAACTATGCAGAATGTTGGAGTTAGAAACAGAATTTTTGGTCATTGTAAACCTTGAAATTGAACAAGTAACCTACAAGAACATTGTGTACACTTTCCTTGGGCTTTTATCTATAGTGTTACATTATCAATGATACCAAGATGCAAACCCTGTCGACATTACATGGTTAATTTCTTGATTACCTGGTACACATAATGTGATATAGTTCATGTTTTGTTCTTGGTTTTGTGTCTTAAACCTATCTTAATGTTCTAAAAAAGTATTAACTAAATATAAAAATGTCCAAAGGTCGCCCCCATCTCTCTCTCTCTCTCTCTCTCTCTCTCTCTCTCTCTCTCTCTCTCTCTCTCTCTCTCTCTCTCTCTCTCTCTCTCTCTCTCTCTCTCTCTCTCTCTCTCTCTCGATCTCTCTCTCTCTCTCTCGATCTCTCTCTCTCGATCTCTCTCTCTCGATCTCTCTCTCGATCTCTCTCGATCTTTCTCGACCGTTGTAGCAAGATACGGCCTTGATGTATGAAGCAAATAGTATAGAGGACTTTTGCTTTTATCATCCCAGGTTGTCTCTGGACATATGAATGATAGTAAAAGTTAAGTCAAATCGACCTAATGTTGAGAGAGACAGAGAGACAGAGACAGGTTTTTTGTAATCGGTAATACTGTTATTAAAGCATAATAAAGACTTACATCAACTCTAAATATTTTATAATAATTTAATTCCTCCCTGCCAGTTTGTCATTACGCTTAGTTTCTATTCCACAATAATTTCAATGCGATGTGAATGGCTTAGCATTCATGTGAATAGCGTAGCTAACGAAGAGTTGCTAGTGCTCTACTTTCTTCATTAACACCATCTCTCATGCTTAATCATAACTGTGTATTATATATTGATTTAATCGTTATGAATAAATCTATAAACTAAAAAGAAAAAAACAAACAACTTATTAACATGTACAGGTGATTGTGAATAGCCACAAGGGCACAGAACTACTCATTTTTTAGCAGACACAGGGGGATGTTAGGAGTTCAGTCACTCAAATAATACACAGCTGCCTGCAGGAAATTTTAACTCTTTTCAAATGGCAAATTATATGTATTCGTAGGTGATATAAATAAAATATATGTATAGCATTTTTCTGTAATTGGTATCAATGATATGCCACTCGTTGTATAAATATTTATATGTATTATATCTATACATCTCATGGTTTATCATCAATACAGCGTGAATGCTATATATATATATATATATATATATATATATATATATATATATATATATATATATATATATATATATATATATATATATATATATATATATATATATATATATATATATATATATATATGTGTGTATGTATGTGTGTGTGTGTGTGTGCCTGTGTGTGTGTGAGTTGTTGTTGTTGACGATGGTGTAGCTCCCTGTTTTGGTGCCTTATCTGCACCGCCGTGAGTGGTTGAAGAGTCCGACTCTTGCGTAACAATCTTTGTTGCACTTGCAGCAGGTGAAGATTGATTCTTGTTGAGGCTGTTGTTGTTCCGCCTTCCTCTTGGCTCTCTTTGTAGCGAGGTTTGCTTTTATCCCTTCCTTGGCTTTCTGAATGCCTTGTCTGACAGCAAGTCGCCACTCTTAGCGGTTGTTAGCACAGCTCTCACAGTTGTTGACGCTGATGTTGACCTTTATCATGTCCTTCTTGCAAACGTATTTGTATCGCAGACGTGGCCTTCCAGTCGGTCGTGTGCCTTCTGCTAGCTCGCCGTATAAAGGTCCTTGGGAATGCTGCCTGTATCCGTTCTCCTGATGTGGTCGAACCATCGAAGGCACCTCTCGCTGAGGATGGTGAACATTCTATTCATGCTGGCCCGTTCCAGAACCTTTGTGTTGGGTACTTTGTCCTGCCGCTGGATGCGCAGAATGCGCCGCAGGCATCTCAGATGGAAGGTATTGAGTTTCCTTTTGTGACTACTGTAGGTGGTCCATGCCTCGCTACTGTAGAGGAGTGTGCTGAGCACACATGCCTGGTAGACACGCAGTTTGGTCTTCTCCGTGGGGTTGAGATTGTTTCAGACCCTCTGGTTCAGTCTTGCCATAACTGCTGATGCCTTAGAAATCCTTTCGTTCAATTCGGCATCAATGGAGAGAACGCTGGAGATGGTGGACCCTAAGGTATGTATAGTTCTCAACAACTTCAAGGTTGTAACCATCAATGGTGATGATTGGAGGGGAGTCTGCATCCTGCGCCATGACATTCGTCTTCTTCAAATTGATGGTCAGTCCGAACTCTTTACAGGCGTGGGAGAGGCGACATACCAGCTGCTTAAGTCCTTCTTCCGTATGTGATGTCAAAGCTGCATCGTCAGCGAAGAGCAATTAACGGATGAAAACCTCTGTGATTTTGGTCTTTGCACGAAGACGTTTGATGTTAAACAGTTTACCATTTGCCCTGGTGTGAATGTACACTCCCTCACTGCCGTCCTTGAAGGCGTAATGGAGGAGAACGGAGAAGAAGATTGGAAAAAGGGTTGGTGCAAGGACACAACCCTGCTTTATTCCACTGCTGACTGGGAAGGCCTCTGATGTTGCGCCGTTGAAGCACACTGTGCATTGAGTGTTTTGGGATTCTGGGTAGATACGGGAGGCTAGGGTCTGCAAGCATACCAGTGCAACACGTGCAAAAGCCTTTCCGACGATACTGAGGAGGGAGATGCCCTGGTAGTTGTTACAGTCGCTGCGGTCTCCTTTGTTCTTGTACAAAGTGATGATCATTTTGACCCAGTTTCATTAATTGGTCACAGAGGGCATTCATTGATGACTTTACTTAGTAAATATTATAGCGAATTTACACATGGTAAGAAGTAAAAGTAACATGAAGGTGGAATTCGTCTACTTTTAACTGTCACTGCCGACTGGTTTGCATACAGAAAATATATTAGCTTATTAATTGATTAAAATTTTTATTAGTTTGGGTAGTAAATAGGCTTTATTACATGATATGCAATCTCGCTGGACGATCCTAGTCTAGTATATTGTAAACTATAGTTCAACGCAATCCGTCAATTTGATTCCATGGAAATGCAATAATTGACATCGTAAATGCAAAGATTTTAATAATTTGTTTTCCATTTATATTATTTCTTTTCCATTTATATTATCCTTACTACAGTTTCCACTACACGGTTAATTTCAGGAAACACAAACTGCCTTGGTGTACAGAAATAGATTGTTTTACGCCATGCGAGATCCACAACATCCATTCATCATCCGAGGATACAATTGGACCGTCGATGTCGAGTGTGACGTCATGAGAAATGAGTCTGTGTCCAATCATATTAGTCATAACACACAAAGGCCATTAGACTCTGGACACGTTCAGGGAACCAGTCATTACAATGTCACCTTACGATTCTACACTGATCCCAACTTTCAGTATGAGATACCCGGAAATCCGCTGCATGTAAAAGTTGGTGATGATGTATATGTAAAGGCATACACAGATGCAGCTGACTGGGCTGTCAAAATGGCTGTCCACACCTGTTACACCAAACCCGATCCTTACGCATCTGACAGTGTAAAATATTATCTAATAAAGGACGGGTAAGTTTATGAAAATGTCAAAATTGTATATTTAAATGATAAAAATTTCATAGCAGACTTTCTCTTTCTACAAGGTTTTGACAAATACTTATTTATTTGTCATGTTAATAGCATAAGACTTAATACAAAAACTACATTGCTTATTTATTCGTCTTGAGCGAAACAATTGGGCATGACAGTTGACTCCTGGCTAGAATCTACAAAAACAAAATAACAAATGCTTTAGCAGTTGGCCAAACTTCAAGATTTGAAGGATGATATCTCTCAAAATTTCTTCATGTTCAGTTAATTGGTTATGAAAAAAATGATTGAAAGGTTTTTGTATTTTCATCGGTCATACGTAATGTCATATAAGCGTTATCTGTAATAAAATTTAACTGGACCCAACAAGGATGCTTTTTGTCAAATTCAATTAAGTTAATAATTAGAGGTTTTCAAACAAGTCATTTAAAAGTTTTTCTTAATATTTTTTTGTGAAATTATGCAGGAATGCAGCATATATAAAAGTTGGAGAAACCTTCAAATAATTATATTTGCATTTAAATGTTTTTGAATTCTGTCTGGTAGTTTTAACAATGGATATCAATTTGGAATAGTTTGTTTGTCAAGTTGAAAAGTTTATTCTTATAATACTTGTTTCAAATTTGGTGAAAGTCTTGCTGATTGTGTCCTGTACAAAATTAGTTTGAAGGTTTTAATACTTTTCATACATCAGTAATATTTTAGTTCGGATTGGCATCTAATTAAAGCACTTGAAAGGTGTTTATGCCACAACGTTTTCTATTAAATTTATCCAATTTCAGTACTTGTGGCCATATTTGAATACGGTTAGTCATGATTGGCATACGATTGAAAGTCATTATTACAGATCTTGTATCATTTTCTTTAAAGAAACTAAAACTAGCAGAAGTTGAAAGACTATATACGACCGACACAGGAATTTACCATATAACTGGCAGCACGATAGAACTCAAATTTTACAGAATATTTGGACTTATTGATAGTTCAACCAATTATCAGATTGTGATAAAAACTCATTTCTTTCTTTGTATGGCAACTATGTCATTTTCCTTTGGATCAGTAAGATGACTTGTGAATTTCTCTAATAAGTTTTATTGTGCAACTATTTTCTTCATTTCGCCTTGTGATTCTACAGTGATCCCAACCTAAATATAAATTGTAAGTTATGCGAGTTTACAGTGCATTTATTTTCTTTCAGTTGTGAAACAGACGTAAATACACATTATATTTCTCAATCAACTCACGAGACAAAGTTTATGTTTCGAGATTTTGAATATACATCCAACCATGAAGGTCTCTTCATTTACTGCGATTCCACGTTTTGCGAGACTTCCGACTATTCGAATCAATGTCAGCAGTCTTGTAACCCAATAGGGAAGAGGAGCGCCGAATCAAGACCCAGACTGACGGAAACCGTGCAGGAGAGGATCATTCATGATCACAAATAGAATGGCCACATAAACGCATTCTCTTGTTTCAACGTTTGGAGAAAGCTAATAGGTTGATGATAGGTCATGTATATTACAATTATTGAACGTTGACACTAAATTGAACATGAAATCATGCCAGAAAATGTTATTTATATGTGTTGATAGATATTACGATGTTTAAGATTCGATCAGTGATAGATAAATTATTTTTGTATACACGTATGTTATGAATTATAGAGTAGGAAAACCCAAAGACCATTATTTTGATTCTTAAAAATAGAATTTCCCTCTAACATTCACCCCCACCCCATTAAAAATTAATACAAAATTTAGATAGTGACTATTAATTAGGCTATTATTACTGAGTTGCTGGTTTGATAAAATTTCATATCCTTTTAGATCGATAATTGCGGTTAATGAATTTTTCATGATTATAATCTTAGTATGCACCTAAATAACAAATAATTCTTACATTGTATTTCTATTTCAAAACCACCAATTTTAATTTAGATGAAAAAGTGCATCCTGTATATAAGTGTCTTGGAAATAGTGCTTATCTAAAATAAGAAAATTTTAAAACATATTTATTGGGTATCTATAGACAGATTGATTGGGTTTCTATAGACAGATTTATTGGGTATATATAGACATATCGATTGCGTATTTATAGACATTGGGTGTATAGAGAGAGATTGATTGTGTATTAATAGATTAATTTGTTATATATATATATATATATATATATATATATATATATATATATATATATATATATATATATATATATATATATATATATAGACATATTTATTGGGTATCTATAAACATTTTGATTGTGTATTTATAGACAGATTTATTGGGTATTTAGTGCTTTTAGAAATAGTGCTTATCTAAAATAAGAAATTTGTTTAAAACATATTTATTAGGTACTTATAGACAGATTGATTGGGTTTCTATAGACAGATTGATTTATTATCTATAAATAGATTGATTGTATACGTATAGACAGATTGCTTGGGTATTTGTAGACAGATTGACTGGGTATCTATAGACAAACTGATTGGGATTTTGTAGACAGATTACCTAGTCCTGATATTTTCCCTCAGCCGGTGAATATGAGCAGACAGCTCTTTTGATATACAAATCTGGCCTCACGACTGCACGTGAAAATTCTTTGTCTGAAAACCCTGTCTTTAACTGGAATATGTTTACTCAAAAGAAACCATTCTTGTTTCGTGTAAAATGAGGAAATACTATAATAAAATCAAGTGTGATCATCTACAATGAGAAAAGATCCGAATATGTACTACATGTATTTAATTGTAGGGTAACTGAACAGAAATTTTGGATAAGGTATTTTTAGAACTACCTACTGTACCATAAATTTTTGTGGACCTTTATTTATTCAGTAATGATGGCCACTTCATTTATATACGAGTATTCTCAAATGTTTACATTGAGCATGCGCAGAAACATCAATTATGGAAACAAAGTACACTTTAAAACTGAAATTTGTTACAAATTACTCTGCTTTCAAAAACGAGTCCTAGTGACATTAGGCAAACATTTGTTACCTTCCTTGTACTCTTGTTATTTATTATGTTTTAAAACATTTTCGTATCTCACTTAAACTCTAATTAAAAGATAAATACCTAATGAGAAATAAAAGTTCTTACTATTTTTATATAATTCAATTCAATATTTTCCAAAGCAAATTGGTAAAAATGTTTCTCAGATGGTATAATGTACTTTAAATTTGTCTTTTTGTTTGCTTTTATGGAGCATCACCAATCAATTATTCCATCATCAATAAAATTGTATTGATCATTATGTGTTCTTAAGTTCTTGTCATCAAATTAGCAATACTATGTATGAACGATTGCATTCATCCAGACCAACATTCCTCTATTTTTTTCTAGCAAAACTAGGGTACTATTAATGCGGTTATTATAATCGTAAAATTAGCAAAACTATGTATGAACGATTGCATTCATACAGAACAACATTCCGGAATTGTTCTAGCAAAACAAGGGTACTATTAGTGCGGTAATCATAATCATAAAATTAGCAACACGATCCGTGAACGATTGCATTCATCCAGACCAACATTCCTCTATTTTTTCTAGCAAAACTAGGGTACTATTAGTGCGGTTATCATAATCATAAAATTAGCAATACTATGTATGAACGATTGCTTTCTTTCTGAGCGACATGTCGGCAATTTTTGTCATAAAAAGATGGTATTATTAGTTGTGTTATTATACTGGTCGGAAGATTCTTATTCTGTCAGTGTGGTTATTATTGTTAGTGAGATTATTTTTATGTTAGTGGGATTATCATTCTATCAATGAGGTTATTATTTTGTCAGTGGGGTTATTATTCTGTCAATATTGGAGGGGGGATCTTCGGAGAGGTTATTATTTTGTTAGTGGGATTGTTAGTCTATCATTATGGTCATTATTCGTCCAGTATTGGTCATTATTCTGACAGTTGGGTTATTATTCTGGTAGTGGGGTTATCATACTGTTAGTGAGGTTATTATTATGTTAGTGGGATTATTATTCTGTCAAAGTGGTTTTTATTCAACTTATTGGATAATTTCATTATAACTTATTTATTTGCTTATCATGTCCTTGATAGCATTGCTTATTATGTCCTTGATAGTATTGTATGTCATATCCTTGATAGGAATTCTTATCATATATTTCATGTATTGCTTATTATATTCTTGATAGTAATTCTATTCATGTCCTTGATAGTATTGCATATAACTTTGTTGATAGTATTGCTTACCATATACTTTATAGTATCATTTATCACGTTGTTGATATTAATGCTTATCATGTCCTTACTATTGCTTATCATGTCCTTGATAGTATTACTTATCATGTCCCTGACAATATTACTTATCATGTCCTTCATAGTATTGCTTCTCATGTCCTTGATAGTTTTGCTAATCATGTCCATGATGGTATTGCTTGTCATGTCCTTGATAGTATTGCTTCTCATGTCCTTGATATTATTGATATTCATGTCCTTTGTTAGTATTGCTTATTATGCCCTTGATATTATTTATATTCATGTCCTTGATAGTATTGCTTATCATGCCCTTCATATTATTGTCTATCGTGTCCTTGATAGTGTTGATATTCATGTCCTTTATAGTATTACTTATCATGTCCTTGATAGTATTAATTATCATGACCTTGAAAGTATTGCTAATAATGTCCTTGATAGTATTGCCTATTATGTCCTTGATAATACTGCTGTTCATGTCCTTGGTAGTACTGCTTGTCATGACCTTGATACTATTGTTTATCATGTCCTTGATATTATTACTTATCGTGTCCTTGATAGTAATACTTATATTGTCTTTGATTTTATTCAGCATACAATTGACCGAGTGTATTACTGCATTATATTTGAAACTTTTTTGTAAAATTCATCAAAATATTTCCTACAAATGCTTTCATTGTTGCAACAAATCCACTTGAAGCCAATGGAACATCACCAACAAACTCACTTGAAGCCAATGGAATATTATCACAAACAAACCCACCTAAAGCCAATGAAATATCATCACCAACAAAACCCACTTGAAGCCAATGGAACATCACCATCAACAAACCCAACTAAAGCCAATGGAACATCATCACCAACAAATCCACTTGAAGCCAATGAAACATCACCAACAAAACCAACTTGAAACCAATGGAACATCACCATCAACAAACCCAATTGAAGCCAATGGAGCATCATCACCAACAAACCCACTTGAAGCTAGTGGAACATCATCATGAACAACCCCACTTGAAGCCAATGAAACATCATCACCAACAAACCCACTTGAAGCCAATAGAGCATCATCACCAACAAACCCACTTGAAGCCAATGAAACATCATCACCAATAAAACCCACATGAAGCCAAAGGAACATCACCATCAACAAACCCACTTGAAGCCAATGAATCATCATCACCAACAAAACCCACTTGAAGCCAATGGAACATCACCATCAACAAACCCAACTAAAGCCAATGGAACATCATCACCAACAAATCCACTTGAAGCCAATGAAACATCACCAACAAAACCAACTTGAAACCAATGGAACATCACCATCAACAAACCCAATTGAAGCCAATGGAGCATCATCACCAACAAACCCACTTGAAGCTAGTGGAACATCATCATGAACAACCCCACTTGAAGCCAATGAAACATCATCACCAACAAACCCACTTGAAGCCAATAGAGCATCATCACCAACAAACCCACTTGAAGCCAATGAAACATCATCACCAATAAAACCCACATGAAGCCAAAGGAACATCACCATCAACAAACCCACTTGAAGCCAATGAATCATCATCATCAAAAAAACCCACTTGAAGCTAGTGGAACATCATCATGAACAACCACACTTGAAGCCAATGAAACATCATCACCAACAAAACCCACTTGAAGCCAATGGAGCATCATCACCAACAAACCCACTTGAAGCTAGTGGAACATCATCATGAACAACCACACTTGAAGCCAATGGAACATCATCACCAACAATACCCACTCGAAGCCAATGAAACATCATCACCAACAAATACACTTGAAGCTAGTGGAACATCATCATGAACAAACCCACTTGAAGCCAATGGAGCATCATCACCAACAAAACCCACTTGGAGCTAGTGGAACATCATCATGAACAACCCCAATTGAAGCCAATGAAACATCATCACCAACAAAACCCACTTGAATCCAATGGAACATCACCTTATCAAACCCACTTGAAGCCAATGGAGCATTATCACCAACAAATACACTTGAAGCTAGTGGAACATCATCATGAACAAACCCACTTGAAGCCAATGAAACATCATCACCAACAAAACCCACTTGAAGCTAATGTATCATCATCACCAACAAACTCACTTGAAGCTAGTGGAACATCATCATGAACAACCCCAATTGAAGCCAATGAAACATCATCATGAATAAACCCACTTGAAGCCAATGAAACATCATCACCAACAGAACCCACTTCAAGCCAATCGAGGATCATCACCAACAAACCCACTTGAAGCCAATGGAACATCATCACCAACAAACTCAATTGAAGCTAGTGGATCATCATCATGAACAACCCCACTTGAAGCCAATGAAACATCATCACCAACAAACCCTTTTGAAGCCAATGGAACATCATCATCAACAAACCCACTTGAAGCCAATGAAACATCACCATCAACAAACCCACTTGAAGCTAGTGGAACATCGTCATGAACAACCCCACTTGAAGCCAATGGAACATCATCACCAACAAAACCCACTTGAAGCCAATGGAAAATCATCACCAACAAACCCACTTGAATCCAATGGAGCATCACTATCAACAAACCCACTTGAAGCTAGTGGAACATCATCATGAACAACCCCACTTGAAGCCAATGGAACATCATCACCAACAAAACCCACTTGAAGCCAATGAAACATCATCACCAACAAAACCCACTTGAAGCCAATGGAGCATCATCACCAACAAACCCACCTGAAACTAGTCGAACATCATCATAAACAACCCCACTTTAATGCCAATGAAACATCATCATGAACAAACCCACTTGAAGCCAATGAAACATCATCACCAACAGAACCCACTTCAAGCCAATGGATCATCACCAACAAACCCACTTGAAGCCAATGGAACATCATCAACAACAAACTCCATTAAAGCTAGTGGAACATCATCATGAACAACCCCACTTGAAGCCAATGAAACATCATCACCAACAAAACCCACTTGAAGCGAATGTAGCATCATCACCAACAAACTCACTTGAAGCTAGTGGAACATCATCATGAACAACCCCAAATGAAGCCAATGAAACAGCATCACCAACAAACCCTTTTGAAGCCAATGGAACATCACCATCAACAAACCCACTTGAAGACAATGGAACATCACCATCAACAAACCCACTTAAAGCCAATGGAGCATCATCACCAACAAATACACTTGAAGCTAGTGGAACATCATCATGAACAAACCCACTTGAAGCCAATGAAGCATCATCACAAACAAACCCACTTGGAGCTAGTGGAACATCATCATGAACAAACCCAATTGAAGCCAATGAAACATCATCACCAACAAAACCCACTTGAAGCCAATGGAACATCACCTTAACAAACCCACTTGAAGCCAATGGAGCATCATCACCAACAAATACACTTGAAGCTAGTGGAACATCATCATGAACAAACCCACTTGAAGCCAATGAAACATCATCACCAACAAAACCCACTTGAAGCCAATGGAGCATCACCACCAACAAACCCACTTGAAGCTAGTGGAATATCATCATGAACAACCCCACTTGAAGCCAATGGAACATCATCACCAACAAACTCACCTGAAGCTAGTGGAACATCATCATGAACAACCCCTCCTGAAACCAATGAAACATCATCACCAACAAAACCCACTTGAAGCCAATGGAGCATCATCACCAACAAACCCACTTGAAGCTAGTGGTACATTATCATGAACAACCCGACATGAAACCAATGGAACATCATCACCAACAAAAACCACTTGAAGCCAATTGAACATCGTCACCAACAAACCCACTTGAAGCCAATGGAACATCATCACCAACAAACTCAATTGAAGCTAGTAGAACATCATCATGAACAACCCCACTTGAAGCCAATGAAACATCATCACCAACAAAACCCACTTGAAGCCAATGTAGCATCATCACCAACAAACTCACTTGAAGCTAGTGGAACATCGTCATGAACAACCCCAATTGAAGCCAATGAAACATCATCACCAATAAACCCTTTTGAAGCCAATGGAACATCACCATCAACAAACCCACTTGAAGCCAATGGAGCATCATCACCAACAAACTCACTTGAAGCTAGTGGAACATCATCATGAACAACCCCACTTGAAGCCAATGAAACATCATCACCAACAAAACCCACTTGAAGCCAATGGAGCATCATCACCAACAAACCCACTTGAAGCTAGTGGTACATTATCATGAACAACCCGACTTGAAGCCAATGGAACATCATCACCAGCAAAACCCACTTGAAGCCAATGGAACATCATCACCAACAAACCCACTTGAAGCCAATGGAACATCATCACCAACAAACTCAATTGAAGCTAGTAGAACATCATCATGAACAACCCCACTTGAAGCCAATGAAACATCATCACCAACAAAACCCACTTGAAGCCAATGTAGCATCATCAGCAACAAACTCACTTGAAGCTAGTGGAACATCATCATGAACAACCCCAATTGAAGCCAATGAAACATCATCACCAATAAACCCTTTTGAAGCCAATGGAACATCATCATCAACAAACCCACTTGAAGCCAATGGAGCATCATCACCAACAAATACACTTGAAGCTAGTGGAACATCGTCATGAACAAACCCACTTGAAGCCAATGGAGCATCATCACCAACAAACCCACTTGGAGCTAGTGGAACATCATCATGAACAACCCCACTTGAAGCCAATGAAACATCATCACCAACAAAACCCACTTGAAGCCAATGGAGCATCATCACCAACAAACCCACTTGAAGCTAGTGGTACATCATCATGAACAACCCGACTTGAAGCCAATGGAACATCATCACCAACAAAACCCACTTGAAACCAATTGAACATCATCACCAACAAACCCACTTGAAGCCAATGGAGCATCGCCATCAACAAACCCACTTGAAGCTAGTGGAACATCATCATGAACAACCCCACTTGAAGCTAGTGAAACATCATCATGAACAAACCCACTTGAAGCCAATGGAGCATCATCACCAACAAACCCACTTGGAGCTAGTGGAACATCATCATGAACAACCACACTTGAAGCCAATGAAACATCATCACCAACAAAACCCACTTGAAACCAATTGAACATCATCACCAACAAACTCAATTGAAGCTAGTGGAACATCATCATGAACAACCCCACTTGAAGCCAATAAAACATCATCACCAACAAACCCTTTTGTAGCCAATGGAACATCATCATCAACAAACCCACTTGAAGCCAATGAAACATCACCATCAACAAACCCACTTGAAGCTAGTGGAACATCGTCATGAACAACCCCACTTGAAGCCAATGGAACATCATCACCAACAAAACCCACTTGAAGCCAATGGAAAATCATCACCAACAAACCCACTTGAATCCAATGGAGCATCGCTATCTACAAACCCACTTGAAGCTAGTGGAACATCATCATGAACAACCACACTTGAAGCCAATGGAACATCATCACCAACAAAACCCACTTGAAGCCAATGAAACATCATCACCAACAAAACCCACTTGAAGCCAATGGAGCATCATCACCAACAAACACACTTGAAACTAGTCGAACATCATCATGAACAACCACACTTTAAGCCAATGAAACATCATCATGAACAAACCCACTTGAAGCCAATGAAACATCATCACAACAGAACCCACTTCAAGCCAATGGATCATCACCAACAAACCCACTTGAAGCCAATGGAACATCATCACCAACAAACTCCATTGAAGCTAGTGGAACATCATCATGAACAACCCCACTTGAAGCCAATGAAACATCATCACCAACAAAACCCACTTGAAGCCAATGTAGCATCATCACCAACAAACTCACTTGAAGCTAGTGGAACATCATCATGAACAACCCCAATTGAAGCCAATGAAACATCATCACCAACAAACCCTTTTGAAGCCAATGGAACATCACCATCAACAAACCCACTTGATGACAATGGAACATCACCATCAACAAACCCACTTAAAGCCAATTGAGCATCATCACCAACAAATACACTTGAAGCTAGTGGAACATCATCATGAACAAACCCACTTGAAGCCAATGGAGCATCATCACCAACAAAACCCACTTGGAGCTAGTGGAACATCATCATGAACAACCCCAATTGAAGCCAATGAAACATCATCACCAACAAAACCCACTTGAATCCAATGGAACATCACCTTATCAAACCCACTTGAAGCCAATGGAGCATTATCACCAACAAATACACTTGAAGCTAGTGGAACATCATCATGAACAAACCCACTTGAAGCCAATGAAACATCATCACCAACAAAACCCACTTGAAGCTAATGTATCATCATCACCAACAAACTCACTTGAAGCTAGTGGAACATCATCATGAACAACCCCAATTGAAGCCAATGAAACATCATCATGAATAAACCCACTTGAAGCCAATGAAACATCATCACCAACAGAACCCACTTCAAGCCAATCGAGGATCATCACCAACAAACCCACTTGAAGCCAATGGAACATCATCACCAACAAACTCAATTGAAGCTAGTGGATCATCATCATGAACAACCCCACTTGAAGCCAATGAAACATCATCACCAACAAACCCTTTTGAAGCCAATGGAACATCATCATCAACAAACCCACTTGAAGCCAATGAAACATCACCATCAACAAACCCACTTGAAGCTAGTGGAACATCGTCATGAACAACCCCACTTGAAGCCAATGGAACATCATCACCAACAAAACCCACTTGAAGCCAATGGAAAATCATCACCAACAAACCCACTTGAATCCAATGGAGCATCACTATCAACAAACCCACTTGAAGCTAGTGGAACATCATCATGAACAACCCCACTTGAAGCCAATGGAACATCATCACCAACAAAACCCACTTGAAGCCAATGAAACATCATCACCAACAAAACCCACTTGAAGCCAATGGAGCATCATCACCAACAAACCCACTTGAAACTAGTCGAACATCGTCATAAACAACCCCACTTTAATGCCAATGAAACATCATCATGAACAAACCCACTTGAAGCCAATGAAACATCATCACCAACAGAACCCACTTCAAGCCAATGGATCATCACCAACAAACCCACTTGAAGCCAATGGAACATCATCAACAACAAACTCCATTAAAGCTAGTGGAACATCATCATGAACAACCCCACTTGAAGCCAATGAAACATCATCACCAACAAAACCCACTTGAAGCGAATGTAGCATCATCACCAACAAACTCACTTGAAGCTAGTGGAACATCATCATGAACAACCCCAAATGAAGCCAATGAAACAGCATCACCAACAAACCCTTTTGAAGCCAATGGAACATCACCATCAACAAACCCACTTGAAGACAATGGAACATCACCATCAACAAACCCACTTAAAGCCAATGGAGCATCATCACCAACAAATACACTTGAAGCTAGTGGAACATCATCATGAACAAACCCACTTGAAGCCAATGAAGCATCATCACAAACAAACCCACTTGGAGCTAGTGGAACATCATCATGAAAATACATTATGAGTCTAATATCATCATCACAACATAACCAACTGAACCATGTGAACATTGCACTTAAACAAACCCATTTCTGAAGCCAAGACATAGTCACAAAATAACACTTAACGTAAATTGAACATCATCATGAACATATACACTTGAATACAATGAAACATTCCCAATTCAGCAAAACTAAGGTACTATTAGTGAGATCACACACAAAACATTAGAAAGTCAGTGACGATATTCATCATGACAACCCCATTTTTGAAACCCTATGGAACATATCACATAATCAAAAATTACAACTAAATGTATGAACGATGCATTCCTGAGACGAACATTCCGACCAATTTATCATAAAAAACTGAAGCCATTGTGTGATTCATACTCGAAACACCCAGTTGTATATGTTAGTGGTTATTTATCTTGAACATCCGACATGAGAATCAATGGATATTCTTCACCAACAAAATCTTGAAGCCAATTGAGATTATCACCAACAATATCCACATTGAAGTGGTATATTGGAATATCATACTATGATATATATTTATGAAATCTTAAGTGTTATTCTTCATGGACATATCCCACGTTTGACCTATGCATGCTACTAAATACTATAACAACTCATTGAAAGTCATGTAAGATCATTATCCATCATCACTTGAAGCATGTTGTATCCCTTTCATGAACAATCCAATTGGAATCATTAAAACTCATACAACAAACTTCTTGATAGCAATTGATCATTCACATAAACAAACCCTTGATAGTATTGCTACCATTATTTATGACATTATCACTTGTTGATA
This sequence comes from Potamilus streckersoni, assembly GCA_016746295.1. NCBI lineage: Eukaryota > Metazoa > Mollusca > Bivalvia > Unionida > Unionidae > Potamilus > Potamilus streckersoni. The sequence continues at coordinate 1,101,422 of JAEAOA010001276.1, read as the reverse complement.
TGAGCTTATCATCCATTAACTATTGATGCTAGTGGAAGTATTCATCATGTACCCTGAGCAATATACTTCACATACCTTCAAGATGGATCTCATCCTTGAACTAACCACTGATGAGCGCATGTCCTGATGATCTCTAACAATTCACTTGAATTATGAACATTCCTGTTAGTAATCTAAACCCACTTGAAAGCCTGAGTATGCTATCATCCCCATAACACGCCTTGTAGTGTGAATTCATCCATAGAACATACACCCTTGATAGTAATAATTATCAACCCTAAATCACTTGATGCCAAGTATGCTTATATCCCTATCAAACCGTCATGAAGCTTGGTGTACATCTTGCAACCTGATACTAATGATCATGCTCACATCAAAACCCCTTGAAGAACCAATTTGAAATTATTCAGCCATACAATACCCATTGAGAACCATTTGTAAATGCCATCAAATATTTCCCTAATGTTTCAATGTTGCAACAATCCACCTGAAGCAATGAACACATGCATACAAACACTACTTGAAGCCAATGGAGCATCATCACCAGCAAACCCACTTGTAGCTAGTGGAACATCATCATGAACAACCACACTTGAAGCCAATGAAACATCATCACCAACAAAACCCACTTGAAGCCAATTGAACATCATCACCAACAAACTCAATTGAAGCTAGTGGAACATCATCATGAACAACCCCACTTGAAGCCAATAAAACATCATCACCAACAAACCCTTTTGTAGCCAATGGAACATCATCATCAACAAACCCACTTGAAGCTACTTGAAGCTAGTGGAACATCGTCATGAACAACCCCACTTGAAGCCAATGGAACATCATCACCAACAAAACCCACTTGAAGCCAATGGAAAATCATCACCAACAAACCCACTTGAATCCAATGGAGCATCGCTATCTACAAACCCACTTGAAGCTAGTGGAACATCATCATGAACAACCACACTTGAAGCCAATGGAACATCATCACCAACAAAACCCACTTGAAGCCAATGAAACATCATCACCAACAAAACCCACTTGAAGCCAATGGAGCATCATCACCAACAAACCCACTTGAAACTAGTCGAACATCATCATGAACAACCACACTTTAAGCCAATGAAACATCATCATGAACAAACCCACTTGAAGCCAATGAAACATCATCACAACAGAACCCACTTCAAGCCAATGGATCATCACCAACAAACCCACTTGAAGCCAATGGAACATCATCACCAACAAACTCCATTGAAGCTAGTGGAACATCATCATGAACAACCCCACTTGAAGCCAATGAAACATCATCACCAACAAAACCCACTTGAAGCCAATTTAGCATCATCACCAACAAACTCACTTGAAGCTAGTGGAACATCATCATGAACAACCCCAATTGAAGCCAATGAAACATCATCACCAACAAACCCTTTTGAAGCCAATGGAACATCACCATCAACAAACCCACTTGAAGACAATGGAACATCACCATCAACAAACCCACTTAAAGCCAATTGAGCATCATCACCAACAAATACACTTGAAGCTAGTGGAACATCATCATGAACAAACCCACTTGAAGCCAATGGAGCATCATCACCAACAAAACCCACTTGGAGCTAGTGGAACATCATCATGAACAACCCCAATTGAAGCCAATGAAACATCATCACCAACAAAACCCACTTGAATCGAATGGAACATCACCTTATCAAACCCACTTGAAGCCAATGGAGCATTATCACCAACAAATACACTTGAAGCTAGTGGAACATCATCATGAACAAACCCACTTGAAGCCAATGAAACATCATCACCAACAAAACCCACTTGAAGCCAATGGAGCATCACCACCAACAAACCCACTTGAAGCTAGTGGAATATCATCATGAACAACCCCACTTGAAGCCAATGGAACATCATCACCAACAAACTCACTTGAAGCTAGTGGAACATCATCATGAACAACCCCACTTGAAGCCAATGAAACATCATCACCAACAAAACCCACTTGAAGCCAATGGAGCATCATCACCAACAAACCCACTTGAAGCTAGTGGTACATTATCATGAACAACCCGACTTGAAGCCAATGGAACATCATCACCAACAAAACCCACTTGAAGCCAATGGAACATCATCACCAACAAACCCACTTGAAGCCAATGGAACATCATCACCAACAAACTCAATTGAAGCTAGTAGAACATCATCATGAACAACCCCACTTGAAGCCAATGAAACATCATCACCAACAAAACCCACTTGAAGCCAATGTAGCATCATCACCAACAAACTCACTTGAAGCTAGTGGAACATCATCATGAACAACCCCAATTGAAGCCAATGAAACATCATCACCAATAAACCCTTTTGAAGCCAATGGAACATCACCATCAACAAACCCACTTGAAGCCAATGGAGCATCATCACCAACAAATACACTTGAAGCTAGTGGAACATCGTCATGAACAAACCCACTTGAAGCCAATGGAGCATCATCACCAACAAACCCACTTGGAGCTAGTGGAACATCATCATGAACAACCCCACTTGAAGCCAATGAAACATCATCACCAACAAAACCCACTTGAAGCCAATGGAACATCATCACCAACAAACCCACTTGAAGCTAGTGGTACATCATCATGAACAACCCGACTTGAAGCCAATGGAACATCATCACCAACAAAACCCACTTGAAACCAATTGAACATCATCACCAACAAACCCACTTGAAGCCAATGGAGCATCGCCATCAACAAACCCACTTGAAGCTAGTGGAACATCATCATGAACAACCCCACTTGAAGCTAGTGGAACATCATCATGAACAACCCCACTTGAAGCCAATGAAACATCATCACCAACAAACCCACTTGAAGCTAGTGGAACATCATCATGAACAACCCCACTTGAAGCCAATGGAACATCATCACCAACAAACCCACTTGAAGCTAGTGGAACATCATCATGAACAACCCCACTTGAAGCCAATGAAACATCATCACCAACAAAACCCACTTGAAGCCAATGGAACATCATCACCAACAAATACACTTGATGCCAATGGAACATAATCACCTGTATATCTTTAAACACACAATCAGTTTTTGTTATACCTTTATCACATTAAATTGTAACCATGCTAATCTCCACCTAATTGTAATCAGTTTTCGCATTTGAAAATATATGTTTAATTGTTATACGGAGGTTTCTAAATCCTGGCAAGACAGTTGTTAGTGTAGGACAATCAACATATGGTAGGTATTTTTTCAAAGTGTGTATATGTATTAAACTGATTATATTATATACATTAATCCATTAATCTGCTGCTTTAGCTACGAATACATAATTTTATATAGGACCTATAACGGATTAACATTTACCTAATATGATTTGAGGAAAGTAAAATGATGGATGGATCAAGATCTGTGATATAACCTTTCCAGTGACACGGTTAATGGCACGTCGTTTAGATTTGGTGGGTTAACATTTGCATCTGATAAAGAAACATCTCGACATCCAATCATGAACACAGACTTAGAGCGGATGACTTTATAAACATCGCAGCTTAGTACATTCGATAAATGGTGATATATCCCAAGCCCCATATATGGCCCAAGCTGCATGTCATTTTTAAGAAAGGTAACTCTTACATCTGTTCATCGTAAAAGGAATTTTGAACTTAAACAAAACCCCTTTTAATCGGTGATTTTATTTGCATGGCTAACATCGTAGGAAAAAATACCTGTATTTACCAAAATTTAACCAAGAGACAATTCAAGATTGTAGTTACAGCAACTTATTTTCGTAAATATATAAACAGAAACTATAGCATTGGTATAGTTCTAAATGAATAAATGTATGACATACAGTTTTCAAAACATCCTTGTTTATTGTTATATATATATATATATATATATATATATATATATATATATATATATATATATATATATATATATATATATATATATATATATATTGATAAATCAAAAATATAATTTTCATTACATTGCCTTCTTCTAACATGCTAAAATTGGGAAAGTAGGATTGTTTATAATCCACTGGGTTAAATTATCCCCAAAAAGTTTCACAGTTGCACTGTCCCTCCAAAAAATGACTTACTGTTTCAGGTAAAGCAATACAAAAGTAACATTATTATTTGCTATTACTGTTGTTTCTAGAAAAGATTTGTTGCAAGAACTCTGTACAGTAATTTAAAAACTGAAACCAAATTAGACTAGAATCATTTGTAAATTTTGTAATTTCGTGTGCTAAGTCAAAACACCTTCTCCTATCCAGCTGGTTTGGTAGGTTAAGTTGCATTTACCATTTATTTAGTTTCTAATGTTTATTTGTTTATGTGTCTTTCATGATGATAATATAAATATGTCTGCTTGGTTTTGTTCGTTTCAAGGAAGAATAAGGTCTTTGTTGCAATCCAAAGTTTTCCCGAACTTTCTGGTTAGGATTCGATAAATAATCTATTCATGTAAATTTCGGAACCCCTGTATACTGTAGAACGTTACCCTCAATATTACATAATTCATCTTGTTTTACCATGAAACGAAATACCCATTACTTTGAGCTACACCGATTATAAATATAACACCTTTTCACACTATTGTTTTTGTTAAAATGAATAATGCCGTCCAACTTTAATATTTCCTTTTATACATTTGAGTTTCATTAAGAAAATCTGAAAATGTCTGTGGAATAAATGTTTCCGAATATATGCTGTAACATAAAAATATCCTTCAAAATATATATTATCAACATGATCATTCTCTATAAATGATCCCTAACTTGTTAAATTTCTACACAAAATTGAAACAATAAAATATGAGTTTACTACGGTTTGTAACTTTGGTAAATATTCTTCTGAGTCAGGATATTTTGAGAGAAATTATGAACATGTTTAAGTAAGCCATTGCAAGTCCCGCTTCGTAACTTTTATTTATTACTTTTCTTTTTATATTGTCAACGGTCCCCTTCCACTAGCTTAATAATAGGTGGCAATATTTTAATAAAGCAAATAAAATGCTACTGACTAAGTGGTTGAAGAGAATTCTTATCCCCCTAAGTCAATGGCATTTTGATGTCATTCAATTTACTATCAAACTCAAAACTTATCGTGTGACTTAAATCGGTAGAGAAGATAATGCGTAATATAAATATTTCTTCAAGTACAAACGGCTGTGTCTGTTTTTCATGCTTCCTATCCATTTTATTCTTGCTTTTTCTATGCTTTCATAAAGGCTAGAGGTCATTACATTGACATTTGATGTGTGCATTGTTATTTTAAATGGATTATTCAGATCTATCCAAAATTTTTTTTAAAAAAACTATAAATACAGCAAATTAAAGCTACAGGGTATGTGTATATATTATCTCATCGTAGAGCAAATTATCACATTACGTAAAGTCGTCAGTGAGTAGTTCACTTTATGATGTGCGATCTCCAATTGTAGAGCTATGTAAGTTAAATATTATTTTCCTATTTGTGTTACGAGATATAAGTGTTTTACTATCACATTTATCTTGCATTTTAGGTAATTCCGACTTGTGTAGTATAATAGAATGTTATAGTCTTTTTCCTAGTTTACCTTTATATAACTTAACAGAATGTTTATATTCACAATAATGTTGTATTTATTAAGGAAGAGGTATTACCTTAAGTACAACAAGATTCTTGTCTGAAACAGTGGTTCACTTCTGAACCTGATTATCACCTTGTACAGTAGTCTCATTAATATAATTTGTATAAAATAATCAACTCAGTTTTACAGTATAGCATCATTTTGTGCTGTTATACATGACCGTGTCATATGCCGTACCCGGACTTATATTTTCAGCTGACTGATTGGTGATTGATTGACTGATGGCCGGTAACTGGTGAATGGTGACTGGTGAATGCTGAGTGTACTGGAGAAGGAAGGATAGTTATGCTATATTTCCGAATATCTTGTTACGTATATGTGATTAAATTGCATGTAAGTTTTACAATTATTTTTATTTCATTTTTGTTTCACTGTATTCTATTGCAATGAATTTGTTTATCAGGTTCGAATCTTTTTTTCTTCAGCAATTAGATATTTTCTTTTGCTAAATATTATTTATTTCCGACGAAGTAGTATTACGTGAGAATTATCATTTAGTTACCCATTTAGATATAGGAAGTTAAAATGATTGGTCAGTATCAGGGACATACTTTCTTTGCGTGATCACTGTGTGTAACCTTTTTATGACTGGTTCTTAAGTGGGGTTATTCTGGCGGACGTGCCAAAATTAGTGTATAAAGAGACCACATGACCAATCTCGCTAGTCGTGAAATAATGTATGGGGTTTTAAATACGCAATCTTAATATTTTCGGGCAGACACATTCAACACCTTGAAGGAACACAGTTTATATTTTTTAATTTGTAGCCAGGATTGTTTGTTCTTCATACAGATATTTGGATTTAATAACTTATTTCCCTGGTAACTCAACAAGCTGACATTTTTTAAATAAAAATTCTGAAAGATATTCATGGAAATTTATTCTAGAATTATTCGGAAACAAACACTGTGATTCAAGTAAGGAGTTGTTGTTATTCGTATATTGGACTACGTCTGACGTCATTACCTTCCATATTTGTTGGTCGTCGGGTCTCGAACCTGAATTCTAATAAAACAATTTAGTGATAGGTCTTGTGTTTTCATTCTTAGGATACAATTTTGGATTATATTCACACATTGTAATTCCCATTTACCCATTTTACATTGTTGTCTAGGGAAATATGATTTTTATTGTTACTTTTCTTTGTTACTGAGTACGAGCCCTTATCACGTAACAATACAACGTCCTGCAGGTGTTGTTTAGCCGTGGTGCTAATTTGGGTTGTTTTATACCCTGTGTGCTGCTGTCCTGGGTAACATTAACCTGGAAGAAGATAAAGGCCAACACCTGGTCAAGAACCAAGGCTTCTGGACCAACGGGTCAGCGGAGAACGATAGATTTTACCGATATTTATGCAGATCAAAATGGGCTCACCGTGTGTGGTGGCTGCTTAACCATTCGACAGAGCTCGGGGGCTGAGAAGACCTTTCTGATTTATGTTCGACTCCGCAAGATACGTGTCCCAATGTTTCATATAATATTTCACTATTTGAGTGAAAATTCTTCATATTTCACTATTTGAGTGAAGACAATAATATTTCTCTATTTTAGTGAAAACTCAGTCATATTTCAATGGTTGAGTAAAACATATAATGCATCACTATTTGAGTGAACTATATAATCATATATTACTCTTTGTGAGGAAATTGTCAATGTTTACTTGAATCATTTTCTTTTCTTCCATTGTTTATGTGGAATCACTTTGAATCATTAATCATTGTATATTTTTACTAATTAATGTGTTTGCTTACATATCAGTACACATTTCATTTTAATCGCAATACGTTATCAGTTTCATGTTAAATATCCAATATTTTGGATTTAGTTAGCGCACAAATCAGATAAACATTGTATTTGATTAGTATCATAGGTTGTCTTCCTTATAATCCGTCCCCAAACCCGTTTTCATGTTATAATGGTCCACTTACTCTTCGCTGTTTTCTCATTTAACAAGAAATAATCGAAACGTATATGATAAAAATATACAATTTGCCGAGCGACCGTGTTTTAAAAAAAAAAACTTAGTGTTTCTGTCAATGCACGGCGCTTGATCTTGACACATGGTGCTTATTTAAAGTATGGGACAATTAGGTGCATATAATTCTTTCTAACTCTTGTTCTTACCTTTGTTGTTATCTTTGTTGTAGTAGCTACTGTTCCATCTGAATAATTTCAGTTTATTTTTAAATGGTAAAATATGAAGCTAAGACTAAGTTTTAAAATTCAAAGATTTTCATTGAGAATAACTCAGAGGTTTTCCTTGCCTAATATAATAAATTTCATAACATGTTCAGGAATACATTAGTGCTGGGGATTGTAAATCGTGCTGCATTACCCAAAATAGTTTTCCTTCAAAAGTTTAGATGTTTTCAAACCATAATTAACTTTATAATGTGGCATGTATATTTAATTTATTTTTTATGACTTTTTTATGACTGACCTTTATCCATAATTCAGGATAGAGTTTTGGTTTGTACATGCTTTTGTATTTTTTAAATTATCAATAGGTTGTTTACAGATGTTTTGGGTCAATGTCTGTTTTTTAGAAACGAAAAATATTATGAAGCGAATTTGTATCCACATCCTATTCATTTCATTGTGGCTTAGGCTTTTATGAAAAGTTTTTGTCAACAAAAGTTTGCATTCTTCCTCACCATTCAGTCTTTAAAATTATTTACTGTTGTCTTCAGATATAATCTGAGAGGAATCATTTATTTAAAAATTACTCATTGGAAATACAAAGTGCTCATTTATATTTTGGACAAAATTAGTATTTTGAGATTATTGTGAGATCATTCAAAGTCATTCTTAATTACATCATTGTGCTACATCCGAATGCTAGCACTTCAACCCATTCAATACTACTTGTACATCAGCACATTCAATATTTTAATTCATTCATAACACTCTATTTTTGGGACTGGTGATAGAACTTTCATGATCATTTTGGATTGAATTCACAATACTGTAAGTTTCTCTTTGATTTTAACTATTTAACTTAGAGATATTAATTTTTGTTGATTTTACTAAATTTGTTGGTTTCACTTATATGTGTTACTCAGTTTATGACAAGAGACGTAATACGTTAAAAACCTGCAGAAAAGAAATTATTGTCATTCTTTACAAAGCATCCTCATATTTCTCTTAACGATAAGATAATACGGTCCCTGGAGAATTTTTTTTATAACCGTATTTTAATACCATCTACTCATTCAGTGAGAAGGTCATTAATTGCAACTAAATAATCCAAAATGATTCATCAATATTTAGAGGTGGACAATATAAAATATCAGTGAATCTAGGCTTCAGATACAATGTATAACTAGGCCCAGTTGCAATGTGAAATTAGGCCCAGCTGCAATATGAAACTATGCCCAAACTAAAATAGGCCCAGCTGCGATGTAAATCTATGTCTAATTGCAATGTGAAATTAGGCAAAGCTGCTGTGTGAAACTAGGCACGCCTGTAATACAAAACTAGACCCAGCTGTTGATCGAATGTAGGCACACCTGTAATATGAAAATAGGCCCAGCTGCAATGTGTAACTAAGTCCAGATGCAATTGGAAATTTTATTATCTGAACACTATATCTATCTATCTATCTATCTATCTATCTATCTATCTATCTATCTATCTATCTATCTATCTATCTATCTGTCTGTCTGTCTGTCTGTCTGTCTGTCTGTCTGTCTGTCTGTCTGTCTGTCTGTCTGTCTGTCCGTCCGTCCGTCCGTCCATCCATCCATCCATCCATCCATCCATCCATCCATCCATCCATCCATCCATCCATCCATCCATCTATCTATCTATCTATCTATCTATCTATCTATCTATCTATCTATCTATCTATCTATCTATTGAGAGAGAGAAACAATAATCGAATCATTGGCAATCGTGTTCAAACAATAAATATATTCATGTTTCCATATTCGATAACATGTTACCTAAAATGTTATTGCATTTAAAGCCCTACATGTTGGTAGTATGACACAATGTTTTGTAATTATTATTGTTGTAGTATGACACAATGTTTTGTAATTACTATTGTTGCTTTAATCATGTATTTCATGTTCTATTCATCCTATCGGATGTGGTGAATACATGTCAAATAGATTATTTACCATTTCGAGAAAAATACATCCCTTTTATGATGATTTTTTAGGTATCAGTGAAAATTACAGAAATGGAATAAAATGTTTTAGTATGTGACTCTGTGAAATATAGCACAATCTCACTAGAACAAGTCTCTGAAACATTTAACTCATTGTCACTAGACAAACTCTCAAATTTAACTCGGTTGTTACTAGAACAACTCAAATACACGTTTAACGCATTGTTACTACATACAAAACATACAAGTTTGATGCATTGACACTAACACAACTCTCATAAACATTTTGCATGTTCTTAGTAGAACAACTCTCAGAAAAAATAACATATTATCACTAAATCAACTCTAAGAATAATTGTAAGCTTTGTCACTAGAACAACTCTCAAACATATATAACTCATTGTCACCTGATTAACATTCAGAAAATTTAATGCATTGTCTATGGAACAACTCAAAAACATTGAACGTATTTTCAGTATAACATCCCTGAGAAACATTTCATCCATTGTCACTAGAACAACCCAAATCATTTAACGCGTTGTCAATAGAACAACTCGAAAACATTTAACGCATTGTAAGCATTTAACGCATTGTTAAAAGAATAACTCAAAATCATTTAACACGTTGTCACTAGAACAACTCAAAAATATTTAATGCATTTTCACTAGAACAGCTGTGAGAAACATTTAAAGCATTGTCACAAGAACAACTCAAACTATTTATAAACATTGTCACTAGCACAATTCCAAAACATGTAATGCATGGTCACTAGAACAATTAATAAAACAATCAACGCATTTCCTCTACAACACCTCAAAAACATTTAACGCTTTTTCACTAGAATAACTGTGATAAATATTTAAGACATTGTCACTAGATCAACTAAACAATATTTTACGCATTGTCACTGGAACAACTAAACAACATTTTACGCATTGTCACTGGAACAACTAAACATTTTACGCAATGTCACTGGAACAACTCAAAAGCGTTTAACGCATTATCTCAAGAACTACTTAAAATCATTTAAAAACATTGCCACAAGCACAATTCAAAAACATTTATTGCATTATTCATAGAACAACTCAAAAACATTAAACGCATTTTATCTATAACAACTCAAAGCCATTTAACGCATTTTCACTAGAATAACTCAAAAATATGGAAGGCATTTTAACAAGAACAACTCAAAAACATTTAACGCATTATCACTAGAACAACTTGAAAACATTAAACGCACTTTATCTATAACAAATCAAAACATTGAACGCATTGTCACAAAAAACAACTAAAAAATCATTTATCGAATTAACAACTCAAAAACGTTTGATGCATCATCTGCTTAACAACTCAAAAACATAACTCATTGTTACTAGAACAACTGTGAGAAACATTTAACGCATTATCACTAGAACAACTCAAAATATCTAATGCATTGTCACTAGAACAACTAGTCTGAAAAAATGTAACGCATGCAAAAATAGAACTATTGATTCTTTCCACGTCATTATTAAAACTGTGTTCAAATTGGAGATTTTATCAATAACAGACTTGAGAACACAAATGTCTTCTTTTCGAGCTAGTTGGCGACTACTATAGATTTGGGCCAATTGAAGAATAAACAACCAATGATCCAGGCCAATTGAAGATTAAGTATTCATAAATCCAGGCCAACTGAAGATTAACTATCCATAGATCCAGGCCAACTGAAGAATAAAAAACCACAAAAACCATTATACCGGAGATACACTAAAATACTAACCATAAAAGCCCCCGCCTTTTACCACAGTACTACGACTGAATATTCAAGACTTAGATTTGTCTGATTTGGATTTTTTACGTAGCTTTACAAGTTTTAAGACACATATACGACGTCTAACACTGGGGATTCATGCTGAAGACATGTAGCATGATGTCTCACTCAGTCACATTATCCTGAGATAAGGCCGACCAGTCCTAACGCTAACCTCTTAATGCCGAGCGCCTAGCGCGGCAGCTGTTAGTACCATTTTCATAAATCTTTGGTATCACTCAACAGAGACTCGAAACAGCGACCTCTCGCATGCGATGTGGGCGCTTTAACCACTAGGCAAGTATGTATGTATGTATGTATGTATGTATGTATGTATGTATGTATGTATGTATGTATGTATGTATGTATGTATGTATGTATGTATGTATGTATGTATGTATGTATGAATTGGTCATCTATCTGTCGATATTTCACCAATGTCCAATTTAACTATACTGTTATAAATACATGGCAATGACCTATATTTATAGTATTCAGTACGTCTGTATTGAATAGGGGTAACAAGTCATTATACATGTGTATCGAGGTTAGTTTGTATAATTTATTTATCAAATCTGTGTTCAAGGTGGATAATCCAGTCCATCTTTCACAGTTGCAATTGTATGCAGTTAAACGTGTAAAAATGCTGTGCTCGAAGGGCACCTTTCTACTGGTGAGTATTATCATTAATTATACGGTATATAAAGACAGATTTGCATTGAATATTGTTATTACGTTTATTATAAATAATTACTGATTTTCAGTGAATATTGTTATTACGTTTATTATAAATAATTACTGATTTGCATTGAATATTGTTATTTCGTGTAAGATAAATAACGACAGGTTTTCAGTGGGTATTAAGTGTATTAAGATAAATAATTACAGATTATCAGTGAGTATTATTATTAAGTATGCGATAAATACAGTGAGAATTTTGCAGTGAGAATTATTACTAAGTGTACGTTAAATAATTAGCGATTTTTAGAAAATTGTATCTATCTTGCTGATTACTTTGATGAAACCTTATTGATCATGATGGAACATTTCAGCGGCAAAGCATCCTTTATCAATATTTTACGTTTAACTGTCATCTCCACATATCTCTCGATCGATCAATCGATCCATCCATCCATCCATCCATCCATCCATCCATCCATCCAAGAGAGAGAGAGAGAGAGAGAGAGAGAGAGAGAGAGAGAGAGAGAGAGAGAGAGAGAGAGAGGTATTACATGTATAATTTTGTGACATGTGAGGACCATGTAGGCATGCGTATGTCAAAACCTTTTCCAAGATAGTGTTATCTTGATCTGGGGCAATCAAAATACCTGATCGAAATAAATTTTCTTGTACTAAATTTATTTATTTCAAACATTCTCCATTATTTAAATTTTTTGACTCTCATGTAAATATTCCCAAGTCAATCCCTCCAAGCACGTGCCAATTGTGTTTTTAGAGCCTGTTAAGCATTCGGAAACACATTTTACTTCCACAATTATAAATTAGTAATTAGCAAAATAATTAGTGGAACCTACGGTATTTAGGTCCGTCTGTAAGTAGGTCGGCATGGCGGTTCAGTCTTTAGATAGGAAGACAAGAAGGTAGATCTGTAAGGAAGTCGGCATGGAATTCAGCCTTTAGATATAATGACACGGACATAGGTCTGTAAGTAGGTTGTCATGGAAGATGGACTGCAAATAGGTAGGCATGGAGGTTGGTCTGTAAATAGATAGGCATGGAGGTTGGTCTGTAAATAGATAGGCGTGGAGGTTGTTCTGTAAATAGGTAGGCATGAAGGCCCATTTTTAGATAGGATGACACGAAGATAGGTCTGTAAGTAGGTCGGCATGGTGGTCAGCCTTTAGATAGGGTGACACGGAGATAGATCTGTAAGTAGGACAGCATGAAGGATGGTCTATAAATAGGTAGGCACGAAAGTCGGTCTATAAATTGGTCGGCAAGAAGATCGTTTTTTTTAATTAGGTTGGAATGGAGGATGGTAGGAAGAAAAGGTCGGCATTGAGGTTTGCCTGTAATTAAGACGAGTATTTTATTGCCATACTTTAAAAAACTGCACATTTATTATTATGTCATTCACATATGTGGGTCTAAGCGTATTTCCTGAACATACAATAACTAGTAAATAAAATATATAGGGCTATAAACTTCACCCAAATCACATTCATTGCTTGTTATACATTGGCACAGTGTTATGCTCTTTACCAAGGGCAACATTTCATCGAGAGAGAGTGAGAGAGAGAGAAACAGAGACAGAGACAGAGAGACAGAGACAGACAGACAGACAGAGACAGACAGAGACACAGAGAAACAGAGAGAGACACAGAGAGAGAGAGAAACAGACAGAGAGAGACAGAGAGGAGGGGTGGGGGATTGTATTGAACCATTTACATTTCCTTCTATACTTCAATACGTCTGCTTTCATTTAATAATTTTTTTTTCAATCACAGTTGATAGTTTTGAGTATCTTAATGGTAGCTGTGGAGGCAAATACCATTGTTCCAATTAAGTCATTCTTCACCTCTAACGGGCCACGTGAGTATCACATATAAAAACATATGTCAACCTTTGCTCACATATATTATCAGAGACAGGAGATGGACAAAGATAGCTGCAGAAGATTGGACACGTGACTTCTTGAGAGACTGTTACGGATATTTTGTCATGTCTGCATATACGGGTGTACATTACGTGACCGTTATGGATATTTTGTCATGTCGGCATATGTTGGCGTACATAGCGAGAATGTTATGTATATTTTGTGATGTGATGTGATTATGATTTTTAACGTAGTTTTAACAATTGTTCAGTCATATGTCTGCAGTGTGGCAGTTTATAGTGATGTCTAGCATTGGGGCATCATGCGGCAGACATGTAGCATGATGTCCTATTGAGTCACATTATCCTGACACCAGGCCGACATGTCCTAACACTAACCTCTTAATGCTTTGCGTCAAGCGAGGCAGCTGTTAGTACCAGTTTTGTAAGTCTTTGGTGTGACTCGACCGGGGATCGAACCGATTCGAATGCTCTAACCACTTGGCCACCGGAGCGTTTTGTCATGTCGGCATACTTGTGTGTACATTGCGTGACTGTTATGGATATTTTGTCATGTCAGCATATCTGGATTTACATAGCGTGACTGTTACGGATATTTTGTCATGTCTGCATATATGGGTGTGCACAGCGTGACTGTTGCGGATATTTCGTCATGTCGGCATTTTTCGGTGTACAAAGCGTGACTTATGGATATTTTGTCATGTAGACAGATCTAGGTTTACAAAAAGCGTGATTGTTATGGATTTTTTGCTTTAAATTACCTTATGAAATTTACAATACTTTATTTGCATTTTTATTATTATTATTATTATTATTATTATTATTATTATTATTATTATTATTATTATTAGTAGTAGTAGTAGTAGTAGTAGTAGTAGTAGTAGTAGTAGTAGTAGTAGTAGTAGTAGTAGTATCGTTATTAGTGTTGTTATGTATATCTATATTTTCTGTACCTTCTAGTTCATGATTTTATTTAATTTTCGTAATTTTTATTCATGGTCGTAAACTGTATAGAATATTTTTGTTATAAATTTTGTCCGTAATTTGGCTCTGTTTAAAACAGAAATTACGAAGGTTCTATAAATAAATGCTTATTTGCATGATAATAATTAGTAAATCGTATTAATAAGACTTAAAATGGCACATGTGGCGTATTTCCTCAAAAACAATCTGTGAATTCCCACTGGTTGCGTCAATATACGTAATTTGTCGCAAATAAATAGTTTATGTTGTCACATGGGATCTATTACGAACTTCTGTCACACAGTATGGTGTATATAAGGAGACTTAAAATAGCGCCATGGCGTATTTTCTAATTGAATCATGGAATATGGAAGTTTCACGAATTATGTGAAATCCCATTGTTTACGCGTGGTCATGTAAATATGCGAAAGTTGTCGTAAATCAATAGTGCATATTGTCACATGGGGGTCTATTACGAAAAACAGTCGCATTGTAGGGTCTATATAAGAAAAAAATAAGCATTCCGTTTCATTCTGATTTCTGGATTCATTTACACTTTTTGTGTTCCTAATGTAAGCCTGGAGACATATTTTATGTTCCAATTAAATCATTTTCGAGAGGACAAACATTTATTTGGACTGTTCCGGTTTGATATAAAGTGCTCATTATTTTGACAGTAATATTATTTTGGAACTGTTATAAATTATTCGAAAAAAATTCTGAACAACGCTGTTTTGACAACGTCACAGATCTTGAATGACCAGTACATTTCCGGTGTTGAAATTATATGGGACTTTTCATTCGTTTAGGATTTTATAGGCATTTTTTATGACAAATTTGGTGTCGCTTCAATGCAATGTAATGTCCTCTGACATTTTCATGTATTGCTTTAATAACTAAATTGTTTGTTAAGTTTTAAAATACTTGTTGGTTTTGTTTCTTTTCTGTTATTTAAGTTTGTAACCATAACATCGTAACAGTATTATTATTATTATTATTATTATTATTATTATTATTATTATTATTATTATTATT
Organism: Potamilus streckersoni; assembly: GCA_016746295.1. Lineage (NCBI taxonomy): Eukaryota > Metazoa > Mollusca > Bivalvia > Unionida > Unionidae > Potamilus > Potamilus streckersoni. The sequence continues at coordinate 1,085,278 of JAEAOA010001276.1, read as the reverse complement.
ATTATTATTATTATTATTATTATTATTATTATTATTATTATTATTATTATCATTATTATTATTATTAGTAGTAGTAGTAGTAGTAGTAGTAGTAGTAGTAGTAATAGTAGTAGTAGTAGTAGTAGTAGTAGTAGTAGTAGTAGTATCATTAGTGTAGTATTATAAGTAGTAGTAGGACTAGTTTCATTATGCAGTTTGTAAAGAATCACATTACTTGTCATGGATGATATAACCAAATGATAGTCATAATTTGTGACCTGCAGAAAATCCGCTACTGCACACAAATTTGCTCGTGTAAAAGTTTTTGCCCATGAGATCCCATTGTAGATATGTTATTGTACACGTGTGCAAATTTGTACGTGTGGAAATACATACCCATGTGTACCAATTGTAAATATGATAATGTACATGTGTACACCTTTGTACATTTGGAAAAGAAAATGTTGCAAAGGGATTATATATTTCTTTCATTTTAGCAAATTGAAAGAAATTCAATGACATCAGTTGAAAGATAGTAATTGGTGTCAGATGAAGAACAAGAGTAAATTTATTGGTAATGCATCGAACATACCTTACTACACCTAGCTGTTATTCCCGAATTATATCATTTAATTGTGGCCCTTGAACGGAAGTTTATATATATATATATATATATATATATATATATATATATATATATATATATATATATATATATATATATATATATATATATATATATATATATATATATTCAGTGAAACATTGCGTCTAAGCCACTGTTGACATAAATAATTATTTCCTTGTTGACAGAAACATGTAGATCGTTCCTGACACAAAAATTAAGACCTATATTCACAAAAACATGTAGATCTGTGTTGACAGAAACATGTAGATCATTGTTGACAGAACCATGTAGACCTTTGTTGACAGAAACATGTAGACATTTGTTGACAGAAAAATGTAGAACATTGTTGACAGAAATGTGTAGACCATTGTTGACACAAACATATAGATCTTTGTTGACAGAAATATTTACACTTTTGTTGACAGAAATATGTAGATCTTTTTGACAGAAATATGTAGACCGTTGTTGACAGAATTATGTAGACCTTTGTTGACAGAAACATGTAAACCTTTGATGACAGAAATATGTAGGTTGTTATTGACAGAAAGGATTTAGACCTTAGCTGACAAAAATATGTAGATCTTTTTTGGAAAAAAAAGATGTAGATCTTTGTTGACAGAAATATTTACACCTTTATTGACATAAATATGTTGATCTTTGTTGACAGAAACATGTAGACCTTTGTTGACATAAATGTGTAGACATTTCTTGACAGAAACATGTATACCTTTTTTGACAGAAACAAGTAAATCTTTTTTGACAGAAACGTGTAGACCTTTTTTGACAAATATATGTAGATCATTTTTGACCGAAACATTCAGACGTTTGTTGACACAAACATTTAGATATTTGTTGACAGAAACATTTAGACTTTTGTTGACAGGAACATGTAGACCTTTGTTGACAGAAACATGTATATCTTTGTTCACAGAAACATCTTAACCTTTGTTTACAGAAATATGTAGATGTTTGTTGAAATAAACATGTAAATCTTTTTTGACAGAAATGTGTAGACTTTTGTTGACAAAATCGTGTAGACCTTAGTTGATATAAACTTACAGACCTTTGTTGACAGAAACATGTATATCTTTGTTCACAGAAACATCTTAATCTTTGTTTACAGAAATATGTAGATGTTTGTTGAAATAAACATGTAAATCTTTTTTGACAGAAATGTGTAGACTTTTGTTGACAAATCGTGTAGACCTTAGTTGATATAAACTTACAGAATTTGTTGACAGAAACACGTAGATTGTTGCTGACAAAACATTTAGTCCTTTGCTGACAGAAACAATAAGATTTGTGGTGAAAAAAATGTACATCTTTGTTGACAGAAATGTTTACACCTATGTTGACATATATATGTTGATCTTTGTGGACAGGAACATGTAGACCTTTGTTGACATAAATGACTAGACCTTTGCTAACACAAACAAGTAGATCTTTGTTGACAGAAATGTGTAGAACTTTGTGGACAGAAATATGTAGATCTTTTTAAACAGAAACATTCAGACGTTTGTTGACAGAAACATGTAGATATTTCTTAACAGAAACATTTAAACCTTTGTTGACAGAAATATGTAGACCTTTATTGATAGAAACATGTAGACCTTTGTTGACAGAAACGTGTAGACCTTTATTGAAAGAAATAAGTAGATCTTTGTTTACAGAAACATGTTGATTGTTATTGATAGAAACATTGAGACCTTTCTTCATCGAAACGTGTAGAGATTTGTTGATCAAAACAGGTAGAACTTTGTTGACCGAAACATGTAGAGCTTTGTTGAAAGAGACATGGAGAACTTTGCACACAGAAACATATAAAACTTTCTTGATAGAAATATTTTAAATTTTCTTGACAGAATAATCACAAATATATCACTTTGTTGAGTTAGCAATGCGATGGTAAAAGTTCCGTAGACTATTTTGTCGGTCTCAATCCATAGCTAGACGCAAACATATACGCAAGCTCTTCATGGTAATCGTATGTTTTGATATCCAGTCTTTTCATAATTTCTTTAAATGTAATTATATTTCGTTCTTGAATAAGTAAATTCGGCATTTCTGTGAAAAGGAACTCTTGCAGAGTTATTTCGTTTAAAAAAGAATTCTTTCATTTAGACGCTTTGCTTTTACTCTTGTTAATAGCAGTAACGAGGCTGATTAAAATCTGTAATCATGATTTTGCAATCTCTTTACCTTCGTTTAGTGTATGCATGTTGCAGACAAGCTATTCCTGCATATATTAAGCACCTGGAAGACAAAGATGTTTGCTTAATGTCTACTTTCTGTAACGGAGAACCTACTGGGAAATACTAATGAGAGTGGATAGATGTTAATTTTAGCTTCCTAAAATAAAGATCTGGGCGTCAGGTTCATGATGACATAAGACATTCGTGACCTGTCAGAGGCAGTATATTCTAGACAACAGTGTATTCTTTATGTATTAATATCTTTCATGTTCGATATCAGCGTTTCAAATCCCAATCAGAAGATCTAATATATAAGTGACTTAAAGTAAGTAATTCATTTTAGATTTATAATTCTACAATTTAGCTGCATTTTATTTCACATTTTAAAATTATTCGAATTTCTGCAAGAACCTGCACACATCATAAACATTAAAGTTACCACATTAAACAAAGTACAGTAGAAAAATGTTACAATAAAAAGAATTAAAGGTAACACTAAAATAGGCACGGTTCACTGGTTACGTTTTGTTTTGACACGGTTCACTGGTTATGAAGCAAATGACAGTTTTATGGACATAGGGACACGTTTTGTTGCTGTCGCGAAAAACACATTACTATTCATATTATAGATCTATATATAAAAAAATAACAGGAGGGGGAATTCCCAAAGCGCTGGAAAAAAAATCAAATTAAAAGTAAGACACTCAGATGGATTTAGGTGATTTTAATACATTTATATGCAATCTTTTCTCATGTGAAGTTCACAGTATAATACAGGCATGCCGTTTACGCATTGTCATAGATTGTATTACTTTAATTTGTTTGGATTTAACTGCTTTATTGGGTGTATTGGGTTTACACATTTTTTTTAATTTGTAGCAAGCCATTCTATAAAGAATGTAGTCTCCCCAAGCTGTACCTCCAGTGGCTGGAATATCCAGGTCAACATGTACCTGCTAGGACAGATCTATCCTGATGCACGTGCATCGGACATCTACTTTGGCCAAAACTCGTGTACTGGAAGCAGTAATGGTTACACGCTCGTATTCCAGTATGGAATCAGCAGCTGTTTGACCAGTGAGGCGGTAAAATATAATTAAATCAGTATGGAGAAACAAATATAATGATTACTAGATCTCTTTTATCTATTGTATAAATAAAATATATAACTTTTGCACCAGGGTTCACCATAGAAATAAGCACTAGCAATATCTGAAGCGGGATATCATTCATGAACTACGGGAAAATGCATTACATTTAATAGCAGGAAACTCGAATTTCTATCAATAAGCTATTTGATTTGATTACATATAAGTTTGGTAATGTGTTAGGTCAATTTAATTTGATATTGTTTGTTGGTTTCTTTTGTATTTTCATTGTTTGCTGTGTATTATGTAAAATTGTATTTTGAAGCTGAACTTGTCCAAATTCAAGTGTACCTGACCAAAGTCATTGATGTGATAACATCTGACAGAAAGCATTTATATTGTTGTATTCAGATCTTGATTTGGGTGAAATTATTTATTATTCCCTAGAAATACAAAGTGCTTTATAAAAATTCTTGGAAAGAGATATTTAATTTGAATTATAATGAATTTCGACAAGTAAACTTTCGTTATATTACTGTGATTCAACAAAGACTGTTGGTACATTAATACAATTCAGGTCATTGGTACATCAGTACATTAGAGACTACCATCCACTACTAGCACATAAACGCCATTAGGATTTCTTCCTGGCCACTCCACTGTTTTCCAAATTATTGAAATGTATAGTAGAAATTTGAATTTCATTAGAACAAATTATTTCAAAAGCTTTAGATTGGGTCTAGTACAGAGGCTTATTATTCAAATTGAAGGAATACGGCCTTTTTTGGCATAAAATGGTTGAAAAGTTATTTAAGTAATAGAAAACAATTGGTGTTTTTGCACGATACTTGTTTACAGAAAACGATTATAATTGCTCGTGTGCCGCTAAAACCCGTGCTTGGGGCCACTCTTGTTATTAATCTATGCAAACTATATTGCCGTTGTTATGAACCCTCTTCCCCGTCTTTCTACAGATGATACATCTCTGCATCATTCATCCCCTTATTCTTCTGAAATCGAGTGCCATGAATAATGATCTAATAAAACTGTATAACTGGTTCAAGAAATGGCTCTTAAAGTTTAATCAGAAATAGGGGTATATTTTTCACGAATGAAAAGTAACAAATAATCCTTAACTTGTTTTTGATAATATCGAACTTAAATAAGTCGATATCATCGCTATCTAGGATTATTACATTCGTCAAATACCAAGTAGACTTGTCACATTTATAGCATTTTAAAAACGGCATCATTTCGAACAGCTAATATAAGAAAATTTAAATAAAAAACTAAGTATGCAAATTTTATCAAAACAGTATTTAACTTATAGCAGACCTATCATGGTATATGCCAGTGTAGTGTGGGACGCATGCTCGTTGATCGAGTCAGAAAAAAAATGAAAAACTGCTGCTTGAAGGGGCATGAATAGTTACAGAACATATAAACATACACTAGTAGGCAATCGTTCTAGTTTGAAACAAGGTGGGAAAGTCCGCAGTTACGAAAAAAGACAAAATGTACGAACACTCTAAAGCATTATAAAGAGCCATACTCAAGCCTATATCATTGAATTACTCCCTCCCCCTCTGTCATATAAAGAGCCATACTCAAGCCTATATCATTGAATTACTCCCTCCCCCTCTGTCATATAAAGAGCCATACTCAAGCCTATATCATTGAATTGCTCTCTCCCCCTCTGTCATTTAAAGAGTCATACTCAAGCCTATATCATTGAATTACTCCCTCCCCCTCTGTCATATAAAGAGCCATACTCAAGCCTATATGATTGAATTACTCCCTCCCCCTCTGTCATATAAAGAGCCTTACTCAAGCCTATATCATTGAATTACTCCCTCCCCCTCTGTCATATAAAGAGCCATACTCAAGCCTATATCATTGAATTACTCCCTCCCCCTCTGTCATATAAAGAGCCATACTCAAGCCTATATCATTGAATTACTCCCTCCCCCTCTGTCCGAACAAACAAATTATAACCTTCAACGTTCAAACAATACGACCATTTGCAGTTACAGGTTAAATTGTGCCAAATTATTTTTTATACCCTCAACAGTATCGTAGTGGAACAATCTCTATCAGGATACTGAGTGCTTTGAAAAAGTGTTTATGTCCAAAAATCATATCTAGCAAACTGTCAAGTTTTATTAAGCAAACATCTGATATTATCAAAACTATATTACGACATAATGTAAGTTCTAAAGCTGATCTTTGCATTTTCAACTTGCTGACACTCATTTGAGTTCATGCGATGGGATCGAACCACTATGTACTTTTTCATGTACTTGTCCCAAGTACAGTAGACAACGAAATGAGATTTTGAAAAATTTACTTTGAATGTTATATGCAACCATTAGCTTAGATTTACGGCAGTGAGGAAAGGACAATGCAAATGATGAATATTGTTCTTTGCATCATGTGTGCAAATATATCACCGCTACTGGACGATTTCAATAATGTACTCAAATTGTGATTACTTTACTGTTTCTCTCTCTCTCTCTCTCTCTCTCTCTCTCTCTCTCTCTCTCTCTCTCTCTCTCTCTCTCTCTCTCTCTCTCTCTCTCTCTCTCTCTCTCTCTCTCATCATTTTTCGTTGTTATGTTAAATATGTTGTAATACTTCTATCATGTAGAGAGAAGGCATATTTAATTTGTTACAACTTGTGCCCAATCCCATTGTATCAGAATTTTTTACGGTAAAATGTGTTTAAAACAAATAATGGATCACCATCAGCGTTGAAAATTATGTGGGATACCACTAAAAATTAATCAGAACTTTATTCATTGGATCTTGTGTTAGTAATTCTATGATAATTTTGGATTTAATTCGCAAAACCGAATTCTTTTTCTATATTTTTACTTTGTATTCTAATTTGTTAAATTTTGCAATGCTTGTTGCTTCTCAAGCTTTTCTTTTATTTTAAGATCTTAGAGTTAAAGGGAAATTAAATTGGTTTCAGGCCACACAAAATGCGCTGGTGTACAGGAATAGAGTGATGTATGCAGTGAGAGATCCCCAACATCCATTCATTATCCGAGGATACAACTGGACCGTAGATGTTGAGTGTAGCGTAATGAGAAATGGGACAGTATCTAGTTATATCAGTGATAGCACACCAAAACCATTTAACTCTCACCTCGTACAGGGAACCAGTCACTTCAGCGTCTCTATGCACTTCTACAGCGATCCCAACTTCTTGCACGAAATACCCGGAAATCCACTGCACGTGAGCGTGGGAGATGATGTATACGTGAAGGTATACACGGATGCCGCTGACTTGGGGGTCAAAATGAGTGTACACTCCTGCTACACTAAACCTGACCCATATGCAGCCGATAGCATGAAATATTACATCATAAGGAACGGGTAATTTATGTGGGAAACCGTTATATATTACATCAAAAGGAACGGGTAAATGTATATGTGTGGGGAAACCATTAAATATTACATCATAAGGAACGGGTAAATTTCCATGTATGTGGAAAGCATTAAGTATTACATAGTAAGGAACGTGTAAGAATATATGTATGGAAAACCATTAGATATTACATCAAAAGGAACGGGTAAGTTTATATGTATGGAAACCATTAAGTATTACATCATAAGGAAGGAATACGTTTATATGTATGGGAAACCATTACATATTACATAGCAAGGAAAGGGTAAGCTCATATGTATGGGAAACCATTAAATCGTAAGGAACTAGTACGTTTATATATCTAGGAAAACATTATATATTGCATCTTAAGGAACGGGTAAATTTATTTGTATGGAAAGCCATTCAATATTACATCATATGGAACTGGTACGTTTATATATCTAGGAAACCATTATATATTACATCATAAGGAACGGGAAAGTTTATATTTAGGCTAAGAAGAAAAAAAGATTAAAATTCGATACTCTTATTTTCTTGAATCAAATGCTGAGTATTGTAAATCACAATATCTTAGCGTTATTATAACCCAGCAAATTGCAATACATTAGCAACATAAATTTTGCAAATTATAGGGAGAAGAATATGTTTTGTTTTGTGGTGATTTTTGTAGAGACTGGCAAATTGAAACTGTTTGTTTCATGATATAATGAAGCAGGTTCAAATAAGTCAAGAATAATGATACTTTTTAATTCTAAACAACTCCCATCGGTTAGTCCTCCCTCTCATCAGAAATTCACATGGCAAAAGGCATGGTTAATGCCAATGGTTCTCTGCGTTCATCTCGCAAATAGACGTAATTGAAGTCCATTTATACCATGCAGATAGCTCAGGCTCTCTCTAGGCTTTTTTGCTGTGCGCTTGTCTTTTTTGTATAGCTGTATTTTCATCCTGATAAACAGTTTCATTAAACGTTGAGAAACTGATTTGCAAGTTATGAAAGTTCCTGTATTTTAATCGTTTCCAAAGCATAATTTGTACCATTAAACTATGACGAAAACATATTGTAGTCTCTCTGCCTGCATGTTTTGTAAATGGGTTATTACGGTTTTCATTTTAAATTACTAGCAGTAATCTAGTTTAATAATTAATTAGTTACAGCTGGATTTATTTTAGATTCATTAAAAACAACTCATTATGTGGACATATTGTAAACAATTTACATGAGATATCGCAGGATAAAAAATAGATTTGCCTGTAAGAAGGGTTGACGAAAGGAATATGTAATAATTTTTATATGCTGATCAGAGTAACCAAGTACAAAAAATATCGTTTGTAAAGATTCAATCACTCTGAATCTCATATTATGCTTTCTATATAAACGACCGCTCCGGTGGCCTAGTGGTTAGAGCCTCCGTCTCGGATGCGGGAAGTCGTGGGTTCGATCCCCGGTCGAGTCATACCAATGACTTACAAAAATGGTACTAACAGCTGCCACACTTGACGCTCAGCATTAAGAGGTCAGTGTTAGGACTGGTCGGCATGATGTCAGGATAATGTGACTGGGTGGGACATCATACTACATGTCTGCGGCATGATGCCCCAGTGCTAGACATCACTATAAACTGCCACACTGCAGACATCGTAGCGATATGACTGAAAACTTGTTAAAGCTAAATTAAAAATCATAATAACATCACATCACTTCTATATAAACGTAGTAATACAATAAAGGAACTGTTGTCTTTCTTTCAGTTCTACTTCTTTGAATAGGAATGTGTAATGCATACTGATTTGCCATAAAGTCTCATCAACACACAGTTAGTTTGAGAAATAATTGTAGCTCTTTACAAGACATTGCTTAAATATGTAATATTGAGGCAGAATGGTCATTCATGTTTATAAAGCTAGGATATTCCTATGTGTTTCATTACAATCTTTGATGAGAGTCATAGATGATGTACAGTTTTTTACATACATATACATGTATACAAACAGAACATGAGCATCTTCAGAACAAAATCAAAGGATACATAATGTTTCACACGAAGCACAACGTTAAATCTGTTCACTGTTTGTTTACTGATCACTCGGAGCTACACTCTAGTTCAAATAAAGTTATGTATGTGTTTTAAGGTGTGCCATGAAATACATAGCGTGGATTTCGTTCGTAATGAAAAGCACATATTTGTACAAATATTGACGTAGATATTTTTTTCGAACAGATGTGAAGCAGACGTAAACACACATTACATTTCTCAATCAACTCACGAGACAAAGTTTATCTTCCGAGATTTTGAATATACATCCAATCATGAAGGTCTCTACCTTTACTGCGATGTTACTTTCTGCGAGAGTTCAAATTATTCGGAACAATGTCAGCAGTCCTGTAACCCAAGGGCAAAACGGGAATCGGAATCAACACCCAAACTGACAAAAACCGTTCAGGAAAAGCTCATTCATAATCATAAATAAGACGATAATGTGGAAAACATTTGTATCGCATATTAATATGTATTATAATATTATATTTGCCTTTGTTCGTGGTATATTTTATTTCAGTCTTATAATGTGTCATTTTATTTCGACTGTTGAAAATTGAAAAGTTATCAGGGAGTATTAAGTACATATTATTACTGTCAGACTCACAGGCTGATTTTAACTCATTAAAACTATAAATTATATAATACTGAAACATAAAACAAGGCACCATGTACATATATGCACAGAGCACACCCACCAACAATACAACCACTCCACCCCACTTTTGTTTGGATACAAGTTGATATCCGTGTTGTTTTCCACAGCATTAGCAGATAACTTAAATTTTTAACAAATATTTTTTTCTTTGAGATTGTCGCATCGTTATTGTCCATCTTGAAATATAAATTTGGAGTAATATTTTACAAGCATGATTTAAATAACAACAATAGCACAACGAATATTTATCATGCAGTCTAACTGTATGAACTCCGATTGTCTTGATTACTAAGATAGATTATTGATAAACATCGCTAGATATCATTGATAAAGTTGGCCAGATAAACATGGCTAGATATTATTGATAAACATGGCCAGATAAACGTGGCTAGATATCATTGGTAAACATAGCTAGATAAACATGGTTAGATATAATTGATAAACATGGCCAGATAAACATGGCTAGATATTATTGATAAACATGGCTAGATAAACATGGCTAGATATCATTGATAAACATGGCCAGATAACATGGCTAAATATCATTGATAAATATGGCTAGATACTAATAATAAACATGGCTAGATACTATTGATAAATATGGTTAGATATTATAGATAAATATGGCTAGATATCATTGATAAACATGGCTAGGTATTATTGACAAATATGTCTACTAGTTACTATTGATTTCACGTGGCTAGATACTATTGATAAACATGGCTAAATAATATTAATAAACATGACTAGATATTATTGATAAACATGGCTAGATATTACTGACAAATATGGCAAGATAAACGTCCCTAGATATCAATAATAAACATGGCTAGATAAACATTTCTAGATGTTATTGATAAATATGGTTAGATAATACTGATAAAATGGCTAAAAAATTTCGATAAGCATTGCTAGATATTATTGATATACATGGATAGATATTATTGATAAATATTGCGAGATATTATCGATAAATATTGCTAGATATCATTGAAAAACATTGCTAGATAATACTGATATCGTATTATGATGTTAACAAAGAACTCTGTTTACATGAATTTATCTATTCAAACTGGCACAGGGTGCTAAAATGTATATTTATTATTTATTGAAATTGACTAATTTGTTGTGATTAATAACGGCTGTATGTGCCTAAAATATGAAGAAAATATTTTTGAATGAATAAACACTGAGTCAAGAGACCACCTTGATGAATTTGTTGTCAAGTATGTCCTCTTATTTACAGTGATAGTAGCTCGTTTGTTCTTTCTCTTCCCTTACACTCTACAGATAGCTGATGCGGTTTGTAAAGTATAAGCCAATCGTCAGTTTTTGTCTAATGCAAATTTATTATTCCATCAAGTAGTTAAGTTTTTAAACAAAAGCTATTTCTAGGCGTGAATGGAACTATCACCAACATTTCCAGGATAAGAGTTTAAAACAAAAATAAATGATGCCAGCTATTAACTGAATACGTATATTGAATGAATGAAATAATTAATTTTATTTTTTCTTACATAAATAACTAAAAATTTTGGAGCAGTTTTGGAACATTTCTTTCAATTATTAGGTAACTGCTGTAGATTCCATTTGCATTGAGATTTATGTTTAGTTGCCATCAATGGATCTACTTTAGATCTTGGACAACTTTCAGACGACCGGCAATGAATGTTAAATAAACAAAATGTCAACAAAAGTCATCAATATTTCATAAATCTCGAATGATATAAGACGACAAAATAGAGAAAGTAATTATTTGTTTTGAACTGAATAGAGTAATATGTAAAGTTTAAACAGGCCAGTGATAAGGATGGTTTGATACAAGTTTGTACTTGTTGTTATGGTTAATGGTTTTAGGTGGGACTGTCGCTATTAGATAGTCCCGAAAGCTGCTAAATATATGCTATATTTTTTTTTTCTTTATGACAAACCTAGCAATAATATATACCTCACAGTATCATTGCATACGTATTTAGTGCTGCTTTTTACAGACATTAAAAGGGAAACAAAATACGGAATCGTGATTTACACAGTGAAACAGGATCCAATTCTATAGACACTCATTGGGAAATATATGTATCATTGATGACTGTGGCATTGTCAATGTTAGAAATATGTATATGTATATATATATATATATATATATATATATATATATATATATATATATATATATATATATATATATATATATATATATATATATATATATATATATATATAATTTGAGACAGTGCCATTGTCAGTGTTATATATATGCATCACTGGCGACAGTGTTATTGACATTTTTAAGTCTGTGTTTAAAGTTTGTGTGAAGGATAATTGCAAGTCAGACAGTTGTTAGGGTGTCAGTATTGCACAGATGATGCAACTTACCAGGTACCATTTATCTTACATTAACTAACATTGCTAAATTATATCATTTGTTGTTACCTGTACCCTTGTATTTTATATAAAAAGGGACACAAATTAAATTATAAGAAGTATTAGTTAATGAACAGTATTACAAAAGAATTATCTTCAGTAGTTTCCTTTATTTTTTATTTTATTTTTTTTTTTGAAATTCATCTAGAAGCTTGTATATAACTAGAATATTTTTCCTTTCTTCCACCGTTGACATTCCTTTTCATTAAACTCTCTCCAATTTAAACAAATAAAAAGTAACACTGTATTAATTAAAGATTGAAAAACCCAAAATGTCCTATCACGAGTCAAAAACTTTAGAATGTTCCCAATTAATACAAATAGACCTGAATTTCCTATTGTACCAAGCCTTGAATGTCCTTATGTACCAATAGTG